>JAOWBB010001766.1:5634-43367 GCA_028565995.1 Ricinus marginatus | reverse complement strand
CCCCCCCCCCCCCCCCCCCCCAGCAAAAAAAAGTCTTCGGTGGCAATCATCTCGTTTTTTTTTTTTTCCTTTTTATCCATCCTCAGCAACGTTCGATCGCCCATTTGCGTCCATTAACTTTTCCCCCGCTGCAAGACTCTGCTGTTGGATTATCCGAATGCTCCGCTTCGTTGAAGTTGGACGAAAAAAAAAAAAAACGAATTTCATCCGGCCCCGACATTAACGAAAATGTTTAACGTTAAGAGAAAAGTACATATATATATATATATATATATATATACACGTTTAATAAAATGTAAACATTAAACGTTGTAAAACTTATTCGTTTCAGCAATCCGCCTTAGCAACCTTTTCCGTAACTTTAAATCAAAAAATTATGAAGTTTCAACTGCATTAATTAAATATAACAAAAATTATGGGTAATTAAAATTCGTCCCCCCCCCCCCCGGCATTTTCAACATTGCAGAAAGGTTTTTGCTGCATGTTTTCGGATCGAGCGCCGAAGTCGAAAATCATGCGGAACAAGATTTCGGGGCAATGTTATTCGGGTTACGTTCGGGCGACATTTTTGCCCCCCCTCCCCCCCCCGATGCAAAAATGAAAATAACGGCCCCGGATTTTTGCCGATGTACCGGGCGCCTTGTTTGCCAGCGAATGGATAAAGAATTCGCCTGCCGCGAAAAAAAAGGACTCTGCCGAATTCTGTCGTTTTCCGTCATCGCCCCCGGGGATAATAAGATGTAAATTAGGAGCAGAGTGAAACAGTCGAGTTAGCACAATGGCGTGTAGGGGATATAATTAGTCAATCAGCGATGCCAGCGGTAATTTAAAGTTGTTTGAGAGATGCGATTCAGAATAACAAATGTTCTCGTGAACGGGAGCGAAGCTCGAAAACGTAAAGCTCTGCGCAGAGGGTGGCTTTAGCGCCCCGAAAAACCGGATCCAGACGAGGAACCGTGCAATTAACCCTCCTGCGAGGGCGGCTTCCGCACCGCGGACGAGTCGTCATCCTTAAATCCGCCGCCTCTTCGGTTCTTACCTGGTTTGCTGATCGAGGTGGTCGTGTTGTTGTTCGCGTAGTTGATTATGACCTTTGCCGCCGCGTGAGACGGCGGAGTCGTCGGAATGTGGCTCGGAGCAATGGTGACCATCGGCGGTCCCGGCATCATCATCGTCGACATCGTCAGCATTGTCCCCTGGTCGATTAGCGCTTTTCCGAGTTTTTCGCAAATTGAAGGAAAATCTTTCGTTCCGGCCGACGCTATGCCCGCGGATTTTCCATGGCGGTTCCCTCGGTGTTTGCCGACTGCGAAAGCACAGCCGCGGCTTTCGACCGCGATCTCTGATCGGTTCCCGATTCGATTACTTATCTATTCGCAATTTTTTTTTTTTCATCGATAAACATTTTTCGAACGGTTCTTAATACGTCAGGCTTCGCTGCTGGCGTTCGTTTTGAAATCTTGAAATTGCCCAAAGAAACCGACCCGAGCGGATGAAGCATTAATTTATGGACGGGGGCTTTGCAAATCGTACGACCCGAAATGCGAAAACTTTAGCGCGTCCGGAATATCGGCAAAACGGGTAATCGGAGATCCTTTTTAAGGCTCAAATGTCGAGTGGGATTTTGTCGTTTTTGGAAGTTCCTTTGTGTCCGAGACTTATGAAAATTCTCCGGGACAATCTGGTTCGTACATTTAATTTTCCGTATGTTAACGCTGTTATCATAGCGTCCTTTTATTTGCTTGTTCACCCATTAAGTATTGAACTGTTTCCCATTCCTCCAAAGCAAAAATTTGATTGATTCATGTTGAGCAGCATCGCGGTGGCAACCGGTGTAAGGATCATCGGCGATGCATGTGGTAAAAAAAAAAATAAAGAAAATAAAACCGTGTAAAAACCTGGGAGGGGGGTGGCATTGTCAAATGCGAAGGTGCTTTTATTTTAAATATTAATCAACCGAAAACGTAATAAAACCGGTCTGTACTGTATAATGCCGAAATGTCAAAATAGTACATCGTTATTTTGTAAAAAAAAAAAAAAAATTCGCATGTGGTAGCAGGCGTCCATGGAAGAATTTATGGACCATATTTTTTGGCGAGATAATCGCATGAAATGAAGGCTGTGAAAGGTAAAAGTTTTTCATATGTAATTTCGAATGCCCCGGTGGAAAATTTGTGAATTATTACGTTAAACGACGGAAAAAAAAACAAAAATTTATAAAAAAAAAAAAAAAAAAAAAAAAGCTTCGTCCGCTTAAAAAGGATCAGCGCGAAAGGAAGCTGCTTCTCATCTCCCCCCTGCGGTCCTGGTTGGGTTAGGTTTCGCGGTCGTGCAGAAGGATGCCCCGAGAAGCCGCGAGGGCGGAAAGGTTCTTCCCGGGGCGCACAAGGACCGGCGCAACCGGCGAGGGAGGAGGAAAGAACGAAAAAAAAAAAAAAGGAAACGGTCTTCAACAGGCGAGGAGGAAGAAAAAAAAAAAAAAGGAAAAAGAGGAAAATTGTGAAAGCTTAAACAAAAAGCTTTTCTAATAAAGTTCAAAGCTTACATAACAAGCTTTTTCCACTTTCCATGCGATAATTTGTCACTTTCCCTCCTGCACAGACCTTTTCCTGCTCCATACGTGAAAGGAGAATGAACGGGTGCCATTTAAGTGGCGGATTTTCCGTTTCCCTGCACACTTGATAAAGCTGTTTCACGCGAACCAATTTCTTTTTTTTTTTTTTTTCTTCCTTCCCACTTCATCGGTATCCGCAGCGTTTTATTTTAATTATGGAGATGGATAAGACTCGAAGAAATTTTTTTTTATTCCGGATAATGTCGGAGGTTCCGAACGGTTGAATTATGACGGAGGGAACAAAGTGGGAGAGCGCAGGAAGAAAAAACCAGAAGAAGGAATCCAATTTGAGCGTTTGGACGGAAATTAACCGGGTCCACTTCCGCTTTGCCTCATGCCGTAGGAGGAAAAGCGTTCTTGGAGGAACGGCGGCGGACATTGGGCGCGCTGAATTATGCTTATTCCTGAAGCGGGAATAAGCATCCGATTGCTGGGAAATCCCGGGATTTTTATATTTATTATACGTAAAAATTCGGGGGTCAGATCGCTGACGATTCGGCCTCGCGTTGCACGACTGCCGCACAATTTTTGACGCATTTTTTTTTTTTTTTTCTGCAACCCTTCCACTGACTCGTTTGCTTACGGATTAAGGGGCGAGTGCAAGTGAATGCCCTGACGATTGGCCCACATTATGCGAAAGCTGCGAATGTCGCTTTCGGGACTGGCTTTATTTATTTCTCCTCCCGTCATTAAAATGGCTTCCTATTCGGAGATCCTCAGGAGGCTTTTCTCATCCGTAAATGGAGATGAAACATACGCGAAAGATAAAACGATTCCCTTCCTTCGCTGCAGCCGTTTATCTGCTCCAAGAGCGGGAAGGAAACTTGCCAAAAGGAACTGACTTCGGAAGCCTTTCCTGTCTGCTTACAATAAAAGAAACAACCTGCATTAAAGGCAAATATCTGTTTATCAAGAAAAACTTTTGAAAAAGGTAAATCAAAAGAGAGATACTATTAAAATATAATCCACTTTTAATTTTTCTTATTTTTTAAAGGCCTTTTTTTTTTTTTTTTTTTTCCTTTTTTTCTGTAAACAGAATTTTTCTATCTTTCCTAAATTCTTTTCCTCTCAGACCGTAAAACGCTTTTTCCTTTTCCGAATTTTTCACATAATCGCTTTTCCCCTTTCCACGCCTTTAGTTAAGGGATGTAAATCTTTTCCTTTTTTTCTTTCCTTAAATTACCCGCCCTGAGACTTCGCCCTCCGAGTGGAACACAGCGTCTCTCTGCAACTGATTTTCTGTTGCCTCCGGAAGACGCCGCGATCCGTTTACGTGTGTCTGTAACGATAGAATATCTCGCACGTCACGTAACTAGCACCGAATAAATGCGTGTTCGCTCCTGTCGCAGAGGACCTGATCACGCCATCATGCGAAAACGTCCGAAACAACATTGAAAATTACAGCGCACATGTCTCAAATAATAAATACATAATCGCAAGCGAATGTTTTTTAAGACCGCCAGGTACCAAGTGGGACTCGAAAGAGAATTCGGCAGTTTTTCAAAAAAAAAAACTTGCGAATAATGTGGAAAACTTTAATAAATACTGCAACTCGTATCGTTAGCGGTCAAAACCGCCCTGCAATATATATATATATATATATATTTTTTTTTCATGTTTATTAGACCCTCCATTAAAAAATTTCGTCTGGCATTATTAAAACGAAATTGTTTCTTTTTTTATTTGTGACACATGAAACGGAATTTGAATTATTAATAAAAACTCTACTTCATTTGTAACAGTAAAATATTTGAATAAACGTATAATATTGTGTCGTTATTTAAAGCCGCTTACTGAAAGCTCACGGAAGAATTTGAACATTTTTCACTGAAAAATGTTAAACACATATTAAAAGAATTTATGGTTTAATTAATGGTGAAAAAAAAAAATCGAAATTTTGCGAATAAAAAACGATATTTGAAAATATAAAAATTTTTTCCACCTGCTGATACAAATAAAGAATAGTTTTTTCTAATGTTTGTACATAAAAATACCGTGATCACTCTGCAACGTTATTATTTAAATATTTAGGTTCATAATATGAATGTGGATCGCATATAAGTTAGTGCGAAGAATAACTTTAGATTTTAATTTTTACACGCTTATTTCTTGAGTTTAACATTTTTAATACGTGTTTTTTTTTGTTAGGATATAAATGTAATGAAAAATGACGTACGGAATCTGTTAATTAGGTGCCGTGAAAAAAAAGTTTCACTATTTATAATAAATATTTTTGGTGCTTCTGAACAATTCCAGTTATATTAAAGTTTTAAGACTTTTAAAGAAGAACAATTGCTGCACGGCATCGCGCAAATAGCTTAAATCTTGTATTACTTGTCCTCTGTGGAGTTGTTATTAAAATACAAAGATTATTTATAAGGTAGGGATTCCTAAAATTTATTTTACGGAGGAGAAGTTTAAAGAAACCATGAATTATTTATGAATGGCATAATATCGGTATAAAAGACAAAGATCCGGAGAGGATCACAATGGATGGAAAGCGATATTTTTCAAAAAAAAGAAAAAAATAAAAGCCTCGGCAAAACCTTTTATCTGTCCAACAAGATGGAGAATCTTCTCCATCCGGAAATCGGTTGCCATTAATTCATTTTTGTAGCTGGAAGGAAGCTAGGCAAACTATCCTATTAGTTTATTCTCTCGAGGATCGTAAACAAATTAGAGAAAAGCAAATTAGAGATGCCTAATCTTAGCAATAGCCAAGCAGAGGCACCCTTACCGCAACATCCGGTAAGCTTTTAGCAATGTACAGATAAGGGATGACAGCGGTAACTTCGCCAAGTCGCATCTCAAAGGGAAATATTACATCGGGAATAATAATAATGATAATAATATTAATAATTTATTTGACTTTGCGCCCGTTCTCTGCATTCAATTAGTTGGAAGACGCGAAACTTTCCTCCATAAATATGCTTGATGCTCTCGAGTCGATTATTATTAACGATCCACGGTTCTTTTCGTTTCGAAAACCGTATTTATCCCCGGGAATACAACCGGGGGTGGATTTACATTTTATGCCGTTCGGGCGTAAGGGGAATGAAAGGGATGCCTCTCCTTTCTGCAACCTTTCCCTAACCTTATCCGCAGCGACAGAAGCGCGGTTGCTTCGGCATTATGGGGGACGAATTGCCGCAATCAAATACATTCTGATAAATTTTTTTCCTTTCCCTTTAATAACTCAATTGCAGCGCATATCAGGAGATGATAGATTTGCATCCATTATAATCGACAAACAAAAAGGGGAAATTTCAATCGCGGCTCCGGGAACAAAGCCCCGGCGGATTTCGCAGGCAGTTTTTCGCCTGGAACCGAAGAAAGCTCCCGATTCAAGCTTTTCACCGTGTCTCATCGAGAAACGAAATTTTTGCTCTTTCCCCGGCTAAATCGTAAATTTCTCCCTTTCGTCGTTATCCCGCTGCTGCCGCGATCGTCGGACTCCCTCCCGCCCTCATCTCATTGCATCGCCTCTGGATCCTCCGCCTCTCCATGTAGCTCTCTTCACGCGTCGCGCGAGAAATTAATCCTGGGCCGTGTGACCTGATCCAGCTTCCCGTGACGTTATCCCTCACGGGGAAAAAGGTGGGAGATCTTTATTCGATTTCAGGTTGATGCGGGGGAAAGGCAAGTTGAGCGCAGGAGAAAAAAAAAAAAAGAAAGAAAAAAATTCATTAAGTTTATAGCTTTTCGGTCGTCTGAAATATCCTGGCTGGAATGTGAAAATTTTCCAGCGTTTCTCAGATCTGCCCCCTCGTCCATCGGCAACCTTCTGTCGATACGGCGGAGATGTAAGAAGAAATTTATAATAAATTGTGAACTCTCAAAGTTGGAGAATTTCATATTTAGAACGAGAAATGGTTTGTTTATAATCGTATACCTTCTTTCGCTTCGTATTAAGAAATCGTGAGGAAAAATGAGGTACACAATCAATATTTGCTTACCATAATGTTATACATCATTAATTTAAATTGCGACCGTTATTGATAGCCAACTACGCTACGCTGTGCTTCTTTCACAAAACTAAAGCCTTTCGAAATTTATATTCCTTTAAATTTTTCCTTTTTTTTCTATTATTAATAAGCTATAACTGCAAAACCCATTGGAAATTACCAAATGCGCAATATCTTAAAAATTTATAAACCTTTTCTAATTTTAAGGGGTATTTATGAATATGAAGACTTATAAATCAGATTTATAATAATAAATTATTATATAATATATAATTTATATTAATTTATAAGATTTATAATAATAAATTTTAAATTATTGCCTGTACGGAAAACCACGTTGCACACATATATATATATTAATGCGTTATTTAGCCCGGGAATTGATGGAATTTTAACATTTTAAAATTGATTCTCCAAATTTTGCCATTTATGTTTAACGATGGTGATGCAGGAGAGAAATTATCAGTAAATAGCCTATGAAAATTTTCAAAATATCATACTCTTTGTTTTGGCCAACTATTTTCGGGTTTCAAACGGGATAAAATCCTGTTTGTGACACTTTGTTTTCCATCCGGGTATTGCTCAAGTCGAGCAGGACTTCGTTCCCCTTACTCCGCCGCTGCTCCGAACCGCCGGCCAATAACGGGATACATTTGGCAGAACATTTTCAAGACAGGGATGAAAGCTAAAATAAATAATTGCCTTCCCATTTATTAAGAAGTTTTAAGCTCGTTTCTTTCGCCCATAAAACTGGAAAATGGAGAAGAAGAAGAAGAAAACCCAAACCCATGTCTTGAAATGGCCCCGCCAGTCATTCTGGAACAAAGTTATCAAGGAAGGGAGATAATAAAAGGAAGAAAGGAATTTCTGGCGTTTCGGGGCAGCGTATTAAACTTTGATAAAGGGAAAACCGGCAAATTTTCTTTTTATTTAAATATTTCAAGAGGGACTGGAACCGCTTTTCGCATGGGCAGAACTTACGACTGAAATTACGCGCTGGAAGAAAGATTTTCATTTAAGCCCAAAATTTAGAACCCTCAACCAAGAACATGCTATCAAAAATTGGAAGATTAGTTTTCAAGAATGGTCTTTTTCCAAAAATCCGGCTCATCCCGGGCGTTTAATCTAGGCGGAATTTGTATTTTAAAACCGCGGGAACTATTTACACGTTCTTCACCGAAAATTCTGTCGAAATCGAGGGAATTTTATGGAAATTAGAATAATTCCGCTGCTGGCAACGGGGGAAAAAAATGTCAGTTTAATCTATCACCAACTAATCGAGCCTGGTAATCCCAAAGAACTTCCAATTATTCCATTTAATCTGGCAAACATGGGATGTGAACATTGAGCGTCGTGTTCACCTAAAAATCTGCTCTCCAAGATTTAAATTTATTAACAAAATTAGGGAATAAAATCTAGAAATATCCTTCCTGATTAATATCAGGTCTGGATTTAAACGGACCGTTAGCGGGTTTTCAGATGAAGCGTTAAGCATTTTGGAGAAGACCAGTCAGGGCAAAAATTTTGTCCGCACCTAGCTCTGGAGTCCGTTTCCAGAGTTAGGAGACCGGGGGTGGAATTTTCTTTTTTTTTTTCCGAAAATTTGCGGAGTTTTTCCGAGCAGGCGGAAAAGGAAAATGGTGACGGGAGACGCAGATTAAAAAGCCGCGCGAAAATTCTATTCAAAATTTCGATGGAGCCGTTCGCGAGGGTGCTCCCGATCCACCGTCGGCGGCAAACGGAAAATGCGAATCAGGAACTGAGAAACATGTGCGGATCGCTGCGGGAGAGGATGATATAAAACTATAAAGTTATTATATCATGGTGTCTTTGTAGGTTTTCCCGCGCCCCTTCCTTCTCTCTCTTTCTCTCCGTACGTGAAACTTCAGGAAACTGCGCTGGAAAATGTTTTAGCTGTGACGGAAAAGACGGAACTGATGCTTCAATAAGTCATAATTCGAGTGGAACACGCGAGGATCAGCGGCGCCAAACGGAGCGGGGAAAATTGCCGGGAAAATCGAATCGATATAACGGGCGAAAAAAACGATTAGGAACGGAAAGCAGCAGCAGTTGGAAGAACCCGAAAAGGAAAAAAATAAGGTTCAGGGCGGGGACCTGCTCACAATGATCGCCGAAACGTTTTGACCGTCCACCAGGTCTGAGGTTTTTCAAATTGACGATGGGATTACAGAAGACCGAATCAATTTATAATGGCGAAACCTCGTCCTGAACCTTTTTCTGCATGTATACGTAATGAACGCAATCAACTTAATCTTATAATGTAATATGAACAACGTAATTGCTCTCGCTTCTCATCCACCGGAGAGTGTCGATTCGGTGTCGGTCAGCTACCCATTCCGTGCACCTTTCAGGTAAGGATCTTGCATTAATATCACGTAGAATTCCAAAGTGCTGCAATATTAATTAGTAAAAGAAAGCAGAATGAATTCGTCAATGACGATGGTGCATATCAAACAATATTGTTTGCCTGTATATGTAGTTAACAAATTTTAGAAAAGTGAAAAATTTCAGTTCGTACGAGACTAATTCATATTATATAAAATAATTTTTTGGAAAAGATTCGTTGGCGGCAGTAAGTGATGTAAAAAACGGAATGAAAGCATCACTATGAAAGATTTATACCCACCCATCTTTTATCCTCACTCTCGTGTCTGCAAATATACATTTTGTTCGTGCAAGTGCCAATGGATTAAATGCCGATATCAATAAATTTTACTGCCAAAAGAAATATTTAGATATTCGCATGCATGTGATTAATATCGAAACAATATATTGTATAATAATACCAGGCCGAAGGTTCAGATCAAATAGAGCATATGCATACATATCATTTTCTGCCATGTTTAACGGGTTCAATTTTGGATTTGTGTGTAAAGGCTCGAATCAAGAACAGCCAAGAACTTTCGCTTCCAGCAAACAGACCGTATAACTTTCGAGTTAAAGCGTACCATAAATAAGATTTTGCAGAGGATGTTTCCCATAACCGCCGAAACGTTTTGTTTTCACGTCAAATAAATGCAGAAAAATTAATATATTTAAATGAAAAACGTCGAAGGAGCAAAACATTTTGATTGTTTAAGTGCATGTGTGACGTTGATTATTCAAACTGCAAAGTTCTCAACGTAAAATATGAAAGCTTTCCCTATGGTCTTTTAAATTTTCGATCGATTATGTCGCCTTTCATGAAAATATAAGAAATCTGGTGCGCTCGCGTTCTGTTTATTATTTTCGTTAACTATAATATTTAAAAAAAAAAAAAAAAAAAAAAAAAAAAAAAAAAAAAGGGAAATTTTAGAGGAATAAAAAAAAAAAAAAAAAAAAAAAAAAAAAAAAAAAAACGGAACTTTTAGAGGAATATCAAAATGCTGAGAAAAATCGTTTTGGGACTGTCGTGAAATAAAATAGTTTATATGTAAATTGTTATGATCATGCACGCGGTAAGTGCTCTCTCAGATTTCTTAATTTGTTTTTTGTGATACACAAAAAAAAATTTTTTTTTTTTTTTTCAAAGATTAAAAACGCAAGATTTAAATTTCTCCAAAACTTTGATTTTTGAGTGGTTGTGCCTCCAACGTCAGTTTGATCTTATTTTTTAACATTTTCTTTATCGGCGTTTCGCAAATCACGGACAGAAGAAGGAAATGATGGAAAAATATTTACACCGATATGGAAAATCCCCTTTGCCCGAAAAAAAAAAGAAACTTCCACTCGACAAATAACCCATTTTTCTTCCCGATGCTGCTGCGTTTTATCTAAGCCGAATCCCCCTGAAAGCAGCTGAGCTCTGGAGCTTCCAGCGCATCACAGAGGAGAAGAAGAAAAAGAAAAAAAAAATTTTTTTTTTTTTTTTCCCCCCCTCAAACTCCCGTGGAAGTTAACGGAAACCGACATTTTTCTCCCTTTCTGTTTACGCTGAAAGCATTTGAAGGATTAAACACGAATCCAGGAACAGCGGACAAAGAACAGCGGCAAAGGGACAACAATCTCGGCGAGTTTAAGTTTAAATAATTTTCCATTCAATTTTTTTTTGGGTCTCCTTCTTTCCGGGCCAAGCGCGGAAAAAATCGGGAAAACAGAAAAAAAGTCGGGGAGGGATGGGGCGGGGAAGGAAATTTCGCCTTCTGTCGTTCTCCATCCCGATATTTTCCCTCCCTCCCGAGCCTACCTCCTCCGGTTCGCGTCTCCTTTCTTCTCGAGCCGCTGGAAAAGCGATTATTATTTATCCGGAGGAAAAAGCTCTGCCGGATATGGAAGGAAAAAAAAAAAAAAAAAAAAAAAAAGAAATGTTTGACTGGAGTGGATGAAGTGAAACGGAAACGCTAATGAATCGGAGTGTGAAACCAATAAATTTTATTACGGAACAATTTATCTTTGCTGGAGAAAAAAAAAAAAAATATATAAAAAAAAAAAAAAAAAAACGGCAATCAGTGATCCATGAAAGACACTTGCGTCCGACGAAAAACTAGTCAAAGAATAATGATCGAATCCTGGGGGATGCTGCAAGTCCGGAGGAAATCAAACGCCCATCCCTTATGAAAAACGAAACCCAAACGCAGTGTCAGACCGTAATCCGGATATTTTGAAATTATAATCGCAACATTGTAAATATAATAAAAATCTGAGACGTTAACGAAATTCGATTCCGGAATCTTTCGAATCGACATTCGTTAAAGAGGGATGCAAATAATGGCGTCGCAAAAGGTTTTTAATGTCGATTTGAAGGCGAAAATTTCCGGCTTGAAGGGAAGTGAAAAAGAAGGAAGGCTCTCGCATCGGTATTTAAGCTTTGAAAGATAAAAATCTAATTGGGATCCTAAACCGGAGTCTCGTGGAGTGGAGGAAGTCGCGTCTTCGAGCCGGGCAGGGGGTGAAGGTGAAATAACAACCATCGATTTGAGAATCGGGGGGAAACGCCGGCCATGGTGAAGGGCCCGGGAGAAAGGAAAGAAAAGGTTCAGAAGGTATAAAAAATGTAATTGAGACGGTAAGAAACGGCGAAATGAAAGGAAAGTAAGAGCCGGGATCTTAATTTTTGGGAAAATTTTTCGAGATTTTTTCCCGTTTCGGTAAGGGAGGCGGTTGAAGCTGAAGTGTGAACGAAATATAAGGGTATGCGGTAGCGGGGATGGGGAGGCGGAGAAGAAGCACATAATTATTCATGGAGGTTAATAATAAATAAATAAACGCCTCACCATGAAATTGTAATTCAAGTAAAAGAGAAGAAGAAGGAAACGAAAGGAGAGAAAGGAAAAAGAAAAAAAAAAAAAAAAGGGAAAAACTTTTCCAAGCGAACAGAAGGAACGGAGAAACGGCGATGGAAAAGCCCGGAAAAAAGGGAAAAAGATTTTGAGTTCTTGGTTTCTCCAGAACTTTGGTTATCAAAAACGCTTCAAGAAAATTAAATGTAAAAATCCATTTTTTTTAATGCTTTTTTTTTTTTTTTTTTTTTTATCATGCGCTTAAAAAGATTCGAAAAAAGCCCAAAAATCTCCTTTCGACTCTGGCTTTTTCCCTTTCGTATGGAAAATCCGATCTCGGCCCCTGTTTTCCCGCGTTTTCCCGCTCGTGCCGTCTTCCACGGACGCAGGCTTTTCCAATTTTCATTGGTGGCGTTCGCCACCTGAACCGAATCGATTCCGTCGTCAACGCGGAAAGAATAATTCCCATTTTGTGATACAACCATAAAATATTTTTCCGTAAACGCAAATGCACGTCAGGAAAAAAAAAAAAAAAAAAAAATACGGCAAATTCCCCGCAAAAGATAAAATTTGGTTTGCGTTTATATTGATATTAGGCAAAATCGGGGAAAATTTCATTTTTGACCGATTGCGCAATACATTTACGTAAATTGTAATCTGCACTACATACATATTAGATATTTACACATCGTAATGCGACAAGTGTGAAATTCATTTTTTTTTTTCTTTTTCCTAAATAAAACTACGCTGACGTTATTTACAAGAAAATATCACGCAATTAATTGTAATTTATAATTAGGTTTCGGTTCCTTCTTCGTTTTTCAAAGCCTTGCATGTATAGGTATTCCCCGGTTAAACAAAATGAATGAAGATTCGTTAAATTCGTTTCATTTGTAATTTACCTAAACTTAATTTACTAATAAAACAAAAAGTTGTTTGAAATGTTGAATATTTAAGGGGCTTCGCTATGGTTTGAAAAAAGAGAAAAATGAAAGCACCCATATAATTGCATTTTAATTAACAAAACACTTGAATGTGATAAACATTCTTAAAACAAACTCTCCCCACTTTGTCCGGGGAAAGTGATAAATGTCCCTTTGAATTTTTTAAAAAGCATATATTCTTTTTAAACTAAAAGAATCAAAAGAAGCCCATCAAAAAATTACTGTTTTTCCTTCTCCCTTGCGTTTTAATTGACATTTTTAACATTAGAACCACGTCATTAACCATAAATCGTTATTTCACATAAGGTTATTTTTATCGCTAGTTGTAAAGCTTAAAATATTAAACGCAGCGTCAGCGCTTTGGAACCCCTGTCATTCATGGGATAATATAAAAAGAATGAAAGCCAAAGTGAGAAGTTCATTACCAAAAGCCGAAACGAAGCTGTATTCTGGTCCATGAGACAGGGGAAATATTGCTTTTATTATTATTATTATTATTATTATTATTATTATTATTATTATTCCTGTTCGAGACCGTCCGGCCAAACATTCGAACAATAGTTTCATGCTGAACTTATTTCGAGCTGCATATATATATATATACATTTTTTTTTTTCTGAATCGCATTTTTCTCAACTAATTTGGACCTTAGAATTTCCCGACAGGCGCAAAATTGATGCGACAATGATTTGAAGTGAAAATACCGCACGTCCTCTGGCCATATTCGGGGATGATGGAGCTCACAAAATCGCTAACTGAAGAGTTTATTTATTTATTTATTTTTTTTTTCCCTAAATTTTTCACTTGTCCTGCCGGATCGCATCGGGCGATGCCACCACGGAGTCTGCTGTTGGGCCAACGAGAAGAGAAGCAAAATATCGGTCTCTCACTGAGGGAAAAGGACACGACAAATAAATGAAGCGCCGGTGCGGGAGCGATTTACATGTAAACATGCAACTTTTGATTGTCGGCGTTGCGCGATACGTTAAAGGCCTCACCGGTGAGAAGTAAGTCGGAATCGATTCCGGAAGATCTCGGAATGATAAAAATCCAGCGGATTGCAGCGTCTGCGAAAACATCGCCGCTCAGAATTTAACGGGAGGGAAAATAAGGGATTTTGCATTTAATTCAATCCGACTCGCGACAATGGGAATCGCGACAGCGACAGGCGAGAAAAAGTCAGGTCTGGAGGAAAAGCTGAAATGCTGCCGGGGGAGCAGGGGGAGGGAAAAAGAGAGAGAGAAAAAAAAAAAAATCGAATTCTGTCGGGAGCGGAGCTCCGCACGGGAGATGAAATCTCCTGTAAACGGATAATTCGGAGACGAGATCACGGAGCCGTGATGATATTCAAATTTTTATTTTCATACGAAGAAATGTACGGTTTTCGGAATCCTTTTGCCTTTCCTCCGTCGTCTGAGGCGGTCGTCGGGGAGGGGGATTCGACCCGACGTGGGGGTAAAAAAAAAATAAGAAAAAGGGAGGAAGGGTAAACTGCGAATTAGGTATTATTAAGAGTTTGCGGAGCATGTTGGGGTAGGATAATTTGTCTAAGCGAAAAATAACGTCGAAAACAAGAGAGGGAAGGCGCACGTATACGTTCACGTGAGAAATCCTCGACAGTAAAAGTGCGCAATGCCTTCAGGTGTAGAGTTTCTGTTCGGACCATTTTTTTAAATCGCAGGCGATTAAAAGAAAAATCACCCCATCCCCTACTCGGGGGGGGGGAGGTGTAGAAACCTAAAAACGCAAAATGATTTACTGTGAGACTTTCTTTTTATCCAGTTTTTATTTTCTCTGGTTTAAGAAAGAGAGGTGGAGGAACAAAAAAAAAAAAAAAACTCTGAAATTTCGTTTCAGTCAAAAAACTTTTACGGATGCAAATAAAATTTTTAGAATTGCCCTTTTCCCTTATTTTTTGCCGGGGGTGGTTTGCCTGAATGGAGAACCGAGGATGGCTTCCTCCGTGAAATTATTGTGCTACGAAATATTTTAATTATGTAAACCCACCCCCCTCCCCCCAGCGTATTTTATTTTTCTCTCTTTGACTTCGAACCCCTGAAACCGATCGAGTCGCCTGGATGCAAAGTGCTGGCTCCCAATCGGAAGTCGCCCCGGAGGTCCGAGCCGTCCTTCCGGATACCTGTAAAAACTGTTCGAGCGTTCCCAAGGAATAATTTACATTTTCGGCGAACGGATCGGAAGGGGTATCTTTTTTTTTTTTTTTTTTTTTTTTTTTTTGCGCTAGAATTGCATTAAAAAATGAGAAACGAACAGCGCCGAGATATTTTATTGGCGACCGAAACAAATTTGCATATTTTTGCGTTCCTTTGAAAAACTTGTTGACAACAACAACCGTGCGTTGCTTCGAAAAAGATCATTCAGCACTGCTCTGGCGAGAATCCTGCAATCCGTAAAGAGTTAAAGTGGGCTGGAGGAGGGTTTTTTTTTTTTTTTTTTTACGGGGCTGCTGGAACTGCATCGTTTAACGGTGGGTGCGGTGTGGTTTGCAAGAATGTTGGCTGGAAAGCAACGGTCGCCGCGTATTCAAATGCGTGCGGACGCCTGGAAAAACGTAAAGTTGGAAGAAAATATTATTATTATTAAATTTATTCACGGTCTCATAAGGTCTAAACGCAATTTTGACGTCCATACCTTTCGAGATTGTATAATTTAGTTACGTTTTCACGAGGAGGAGTTTTTTTTTTTTTTTTTTTTTTTTCCTTAAAATCCGGCACTCGTGCCACGAAACGAGGAATTATGATTCTCATGGAGTAGAGTTTTTCCGGGGAAATAAAAAAAAAAAAAAATCTTCGGAGTGCCGAAAATTGCGAGGTGCGAAAATTCATAAATCTCTGAAAAGCGGCGGAAAAGAAAGGTTGGGGGGGGGGGTGAGGCGGGAAATGGCCCGTAATGCCGATGCTAAATTACGGTCCCGAGAATGCCGTTTTCGGTGGATGGGGGCGAGGGTGAAAAAAAAGAAAACTTCCCCTTCATGTGGATGCCGTTTAAGATGCGTCGCACAGTTCTGGCAAGGGCTGAATTTTCTCAAACGCCATCGGAGTCCTTAATAGATAAAACAAATTAACTTCCAGATAGGGTTTTGCCCTTCCAAAATTCTTGCATTTCCAGCCTCTCTTTATGCACTGCGGGGCTATATTTCGGTTTCGCTTGCTCCAGCGGATCGTTTTACCGTTTCTATTATTCTTTCGCGCCTTTCTCTTCACCGCCCTCCCTCCTGCACCACCGTCACCGCCAGCCTTCCTGCAGCCGCGCCTCCTTCTGCAATTCCTGTAAATTTCTGCTCCCGACTCGCCGCGAAGTTTCGAAACTTTCTGAATAAATAACTAATGACGATAATAAATGAACAGGAAAAAAAAAAAAAAATTGAGCAGCAAATTTTTGTTTTCCCTTGTACTTATCTCTTGATTTATTATTTTTGCATTCAGTCTTCTAACAAACTCCTCGGGTTATAAGTTAGAACAATGTAATAAAAAAAAAAAAGAGGTTGATAAAAGTGATGCTGGAATGAGGAATATTTCGGAGCCGTAAACGGGAATTAACTGGGGAAAGAATGGAAAGCGCGGGAAAGGGGTTGGAAAAAAATGGAGGCGAGATTTTTCTTCCCGAAAGGTTTAGGTGAGGAAAAAAAAAAAAAAATTTTTCCATCATTCAATTAACGGAGCCGGGCAAATTCCAGCGTCAGTTTTCCTCAAATATTTAAAGCTTCCTTTTTTTTTTTTTTTCCTGTTTTTCCGCCACCCTCCTAAGCAACACCACCGTTTTGCGGCGCTCACATCGCTGACCACAATCGACGCTTTTCCATTAAGCTTTTTTTTTTTTTTTTTGGAGCGCCATGGAACTGCCCTTGCCACATCCGAGGATTGCCGTTTGCATGACTTAAATCGTTGAAGTTTATTGTTTCCTTCCTGGAGTATTGTTAATCTTTCCCCGGGCAGAACTGCGTTCTGGGGATTCATTCGAATCCTTTTTTTTTTTTTTTCGCTTTTGACGGGAGACTCGTTTAAAAAAACGCGATTGAAATTCGCAAAAACTCCGACTGGAGGAAGGAAACAACGTAAATCTTATACATTTCGGATCTATGAAAAGCATTAAAAAAAAAAAATTATGAAATGCACATTATTAAAAAGGTATGTAATAAAAATAATGATGGGAGAAAAAGGGTAAAAAAAACTGTGAACGAAAATTTATAGGGATATTTTAAAATTAAACGGGAACTGCCTAATTGACGTTTATAACTGAAAAAATTAAAAACTATTTTAAGACAATTTTCAGGCTTCTCTCTGATTTTTCTCGAAATTTCCGCAATACCGAACCTAATTTTACACTGCCGCATTTCAGGTTTATTTTTTAATTTTTTTTTGCGCGATTCCAAAGGTAATACCGCCCGCAACTTTTTAATCCAACAAATTTTTAAATAAAAAAAATATTCACAATGCATAACTCCGTTTCCCTAAAGAATATTTTTTCGCATACATCATACTTCTTTAATTAATAGATCACTTTCACGGTATCATATGCTTTTTTCCCATTTGTTATTTCTGTTAATTAAGTTAATGCCAGCAATTATCTTTTATAAATATTCATAACATTTTTCTTGTAGAGGCTAATAAATAAGTATATATATATATATATATATATAATCAAGCTTATGTCTGAAGATTGGGGTTTTGAATTAATCATTTCAACCCGCCGTTATACTCTTACGCAAGCTTTTGTTATATTTATGTACCAAAAATTACCATCATCAGAGGAGATCCGCATTAGGTATATTATTTTCACGCCAATCATTATTAGAGGATCTGATGCTCAAAAGGAGACAGACAAACTATCAGATGTGTGACGGAATTTCATATTATTAATGTAATGAATTTCATTAACTTAATGTATCACACGAATTCTGTGTATGCGATCAAAGACACGAATTTTGCAATAAAATTCTTTAATTTTAGCATGATAAAAACGGCGAGAGAGAGAGAGAAAAAATGTATATGTACATATAATGATAAATTAAATAAATGGTACGCGCAAAAAGAAAATTTTGGGTCAATATTTAAGGGACAAAAAAAAAGAAATTTTTTCAAAAAAAGCGATTCCTGAAAATGTTGTGAAAATGCAGGATTTTCAGCGACTTTTAATGGGAATAAATCCATATGGATTTATGGAGTTTCAAACGCCAAAACCTGGAATTTTTTTTTTTTTTTTTTTCAAAAATGAAAATGCAATTTTCGTTGTACTCCGGGGTTTTAACTGGAGATCCAAGCGAATGGAGAAAAATGAAAATTCGGGAATCATCATGGCGTGTCCGAGCGCAGTTTCAAGATTAGGAAAAGGGCAAAAATTTTGATTCCAGTTTAAAAAAAAAGCGATGAATATTTCAGAGGCAACGATCAAAATATCAAAGAAATCGAATCTTCAATAGTGTCGCACCCCGCGGGCAACCCCCGGGTTCGAACTTGACCGTACGGGATAACGGAGAGATGAGGGCAGAGGGAGGAAATGCGAAAAAAAAAAAAAAATTAATGCAATTCCCGCTGGAATCCAAAGCTAATTTATTATCGTCCGCCTCGTCTCTTCGTATTAAGCCCCTTTAATTATACATTAAGTATTCCATTTTCGAAGTTTTTTCACGGTGCCGCATCAAACTTCGATGTTTCCCGTCCGCATATTCCGGGGTCGGGATGCGGATTGTTTAACGGGGCGATCGAGGGAGCTCGGATTATCCGAACTGCTGATGTTACGGGTTTCCCGCGTTCCTAAGCAAATTTATTTAAAAGCTCCGAACAGCGACCGGATTAGAGACGCTCGGGCAAGAAGTCGCACTAATGGTGTGCCCTGCGCGGAGTCGAATCTCCACTTAAAACTGACGCGGAATGGAAATTCCGGGTTAATTTTCACTCGGAGATACTCGGAGGGTGATCATTGTATCATCTCTCGGCATCGCTGTCGGAGCAGCTTCCACCCTGGAGATGTTACAATTGAATACGAGTCTCGCAACTCCTAAAAAATCGATTTGCTGCCGGTTTAATTTTTTAAATTTAAATTTAGAGAATCGGAAAACGAGAAACTAAATGGTGTGATCAGATTTCAAGCTAAATTTTAACATGGAAGTACGATTTGACGTGTGAATAAAAAATTGTTGCTTAAATTAAATTTTGCGGGTTTCTTTTTTAAAAATTTTGACAAATTTGCCTTTTATTCCCGAGTTAAATGGGTTATAACTTTAAATGCTCTGCGTTCCCTTTTGCTCTCGAACGTTCGGCGAAAGATTCGGATTATTCCAAAGATCAAAGCTCATTGTTTAGCCTCTCAGGAGGGGTGGTTCTTTTAAGGATTTAACTTCCCTTGTTCTTCTTGCGTAACGTATAAATTTGTACATGCAGTCGAGTTTTGCAGACCAATAATTGATTACGTTCCCCCGCGGGTCGGCAGTTTGCGAGGGCACGTTTATTTCTCAAGATTTCAAAACAATTTCCATACCCGCTGAACCAAAAGAAATAATTACCTGTAATCACACGGAAAGAAATTTTCTTTAGTCACGACAGCGAAAAAACTCGGAAAAAAAAAAAAATAACGAGATACAGCGAAGCGGCGCGATTTGAGAAAGAGAGAGAAAAAAAAAAAAGGAAATTCCTTTGTTTTCCTTTTTGGTTTCTTGCATAAACGCTTTCGGTGACTTTACTGGAAAAAATTTCGGAGGCGAAATAAAAAAAATTGGAAGCGGAAAAGAGAAAAAAAAAAAAAAAAAAAAAAACGTGTCCAGGCACGATTTGTCCGGAGAAATCCCTCGGTTTCGCGAACGGACAGCGGTTTGGCAACGCGCTCGGCGGCAGGAGAAGAGAACGCGGCGAAAACGCGGGCACGACGTTCGTCGCCTGACGCTGTAGTGGAACGAACTGACGTTTCCCTTCCAGCGAACGGGAATCTCGCGTCCCTCTCCGCCGCCGCCGCCGCCGCCGCCGAAGCCTTTCGCCCGGGTGCTTAACGCGCCTGGCCGGGCTTCATCTTACGGTGTCGCGGGAGGGGGAGGGGGAGGGAAGGGGGATCGCGCTCCATCGACGTTGCATGATCGCCGGATTTCCCACACCCTCTTGCCCCCTCCCCTCCTCGTTCGGATGCAAACGCCGTCAGCGAATTGGGGGTAAAATCGCTGAATTTCGGAAATACGGTCCTCCTCCGCTTTCACGTTCGCCGAAGAAAGGAGCGTCAGCCATTAAATCACACTAATTGTGGCCGTAATGACTCCCGTGCGTGGCTGTATCAGATATCTAAGGCTCTGCGCTTTAACCGGATCGAAAATCAGCGGGAAAGTTTCGAAGTTTAAATTTTCCGAAGGGAAAACGGGGAAAAACCGAAAATGACGATAGTCAAAAAAAAAAAAATTTACCAAAAAATGAACATTGCGTTAAATCAAAACTTGAAATGCACTTAATTATTCTCAAGCGGGAGACGTGTTTGTTGTGCTTCCATCGAAAAAAATTTTATAAAAATCGAGAGTCTCTGGAATTCAGCGATTGCACGCACGTGGAGAGCGTCTGGAAGCCGTACTCGCACAGAGGCGACAAGACCGATCGCTTTAAGGTGAGAAACCATGGAGAGGGTGCAGAGTTTGAAAACCTGCGGCTAAGGTCTTGGATTCCGGATGGAAGGTTCGAATTTCTTTTACGCGTGGGAGACGCCCCGTTCGGGGGGGTGAGGACCGCAAAAAAACCCGTTCGCGAAAAATCGTCAGAATTTATAAGACGAAACGGGGATTAATGACAACACCTTCAAAATCGAATCTGGAGGCAATCGGAAAGTGGATAAGGGCAGGAAATTTGATAGGCCAGGGAAGGATGACTGGATTTTCGGCGTTGGGGAACTCCCGCGAACGAGAAAAAGGTTTTTGCGTCCCCGTTCGCGATCCTTCCCAAAAGTTTTTTTTTTTTAAGGAGCCGTAAAACGTGAAAAGGATCGGTCTCAAATGAGCGACGCCCGCTCTTCGACCGACCGGCAGAGCAACCGAACGCTTCGCCATCCGCCTAAGGGTTAAAATTGAAAAAGCGAACGATTAAACGGATAAATTTAGCTTTCAACTGATTCTCCGTGCAAGGCATCGATGGATGTGACCGCCATCCGTCCTTTGCACGAGATCCTCCGAACGTCCACCGTGCGGAGCGGGGGGGGGGGGCTGGTTCTCCGATACGGACTTTTAATTCTCCGGGAAAATTTTATCTGGGTGTCATTCGAGCTCTTTCCCCGTTCTTTTTTTTTCCCCCGCCCCCCCCCCCTCCCCGTGTGGTAAGTCGAATTTTCCGCGTCGGAAAGCCCCGGCTTTTCCGGGTGGGGGGGGGGAGGGAAATTTCCAAGCGCTTGAAATGGTTAATGCGCGCCATAATTCAATGGGGGGCAACGGCTGAGCAAAGGAAGTGGAAATCTTCCTTCGACGAAGCCGGATGGTAGATAAAGGAGAGAGAGAGAGAGAGAGAGAGAGAAAAAAAAAAGAGGCAAAAAGGGAAGAAATTTGAAACTGGCTGTAAACTTCCACAAGGAAAACATTAAATGACTTATCCTGCTATTTAATTTTCCTTTCAAGTCGTTAAGATGCTAAACACTAATTAGAACGCACGTAGAACGTGAAAAGCAACAGAGAGGAAGAAGAGAAAGAGAGAGAGAGAGAGAGAGAGAGAGAGAGGTGCAGGGAGAGAAAGCGGAGAGCGAGGGAGCCGGAGAAAGATGGAAAGACGCGCGTTAATTTTCTTCCGAAACCTTCGAACAATAAGCGAACGCAAAAAAAAAAAAAAAAAAAGGAACGAAAAAAGGTTCGAGCGGGGGGGGGGGGGAGGGAGGATCGCGCTCGGGCAATTCTCGCAGATAAAGAAAAATAAAGAAGAAGAAGAAAAAAAAAAAAATTTTTCCTCTTTTTCCCGTGCGCAAAGCAGATAAAAAGAAACTTTCGCGGAGATTAGTTTGACTGGTGCTAATGAAGACCACATGGGGAAAGCGGATATTTAAATAATAAATTATCTACGCGGTGGTGAACGCTTCGAAATAAATTTAACCTGCTATATATAATATCGAAATAATTTCCACAGATAAAATGAAATCTAACTTGAAAACGTAAAAATTATGGATTATCCACCGGCGAGAGAAATGATTAATTATCGCCGCGGAAGTTTATTTATTTCGAATTTTTAAGGTTTTTTTTTTTTTTTTTTTTCCTTTTTCACGTTGCTAGATAATTTCCTGCGAGGAAGGAGAAGGAATTAAGACAAAAATTTATATATTAAAAAAAGTTAAGCGAAAAGGATCCAAAAATTCTCTCCCTCATTAGATAAAAATTTGTATTTTCCCATTTATCTGTAAGATTTCGCAAATTAGTTTTTTCCCCAGTTAAATTGCGGATTTTACGTTATGTGCTCGGTTTCAAAACAGACTGTCGCTAAAATTTAGATTGGGAATTAAAATGTATGCGTTGCAGAGCAACGTAAAAATAGCGGGGAAACACTTTAATTCAGAAGTAAGGAATATTTATATCGTTTACGTACACAATAAGATTGTTTAATTATGGAGTTCCGTTTTTACATGTGACGCGATGCCTGGCATTTTCCCGATTGCTTAAAAGCAGTTTCTTTTTTGGTTCCTTCCAGCTCCGGTTTTTTTTTTTTGAATTTTCCGATTGAGGGAAAAATTTTCCGGCGCCTTCCCCAACTTGAAAAAGCGGCAAATCCTTTTTATTTTATTTATTTATTCCCCCCCAGCTCGCTCGCCTCCCGGAAAAACCCGAGGGCCCGGCAGGAGTAAATATGAAAATTTTCCGACCCGCAGGAAAGACTGCTGCGTTTCCGTCGCGGGGCTCTGCCCTCTGCCCGCGACGCGTCACCCGTCAGACGCGGGGTCCAGGCCCCCGGGGGGGGGGGAACGAAACGGTCCTGCAAAGACACCGGGAAAATCCGGAAGATTTCTCGCGCTTTCCGATCTCGCGAAAATCGATAAGTGCAAATTTCCCGCAGTTCCCCGGGCCGTTCCAGACTTTTTTTCAGAAAGGCTTTTCCCTCATCGCAGAACGCTCTCGCCGATATCCGACGGCGGTGACCGATCCGGGAGAATGAGACGGAGCCGTCGAATTTTCCAAAGTTTTTCTTCATCTTTTTGCCGTTTGCTCGACAGAGCTCAGCGTATTTATTTATCACTCCGCTTCCTCGGCGAAAGTTTCCATAATGTTTTCCAAGTGTAGCGGAGAAAATTTAGTCCGCTTTTCCTTTTCCACCCCCCCCATCCTCCCCCCCTCGCTTTTGTTACTCCGAAAGAATCGCCGGAATAATCCGGAGAAACTTAAACATTTTCCGAGATTAGTTTTCTTTAATAACTTTTGATTCCTTCGGGGATATCCAAAATCAATTCTGTTCTTTTAGCAAGGAAGACTGCGGAGTGGGAAATTTTTTCTTTTTTTTTTTTTTTTTTTTCCTCTTCTGCTTTTTCTCCGTCGGAGGTTACATTTTAAAAAAACTTTCGCGGAAAACTCGCGGAAAGGCTCGATCTACAGCAGTTTTCCTTTTTTTCTCCAGCTCTCCTTAAATTCGCAATGATTTGTGAAATTTTAATTACGCGCAACGTGAAAGATTTAATATTCTTCGAGGTGACTACATGCAAGGTATATACATCTCCATGTTGGCCCCGACACTTTTCATTTATTTATTTTCCAGGATTATAGAGAGGTTGTGCTTTGTATTATTCAAAAAAATTTTTTTTTTTTTTAAAAATGGCGCCACACCGTATTGTACTCTGTTCATATAACATTTATGCTAATGACCAATTCTTCCATATTTCTCCCTAAGGATTTTTTTTTTTTTGACTGCAGTAAAAGGTTCCCATCTCGAAAGGCTTAATTTTAATAAATGTCCTTAACTACTGAAAATGACAAGCTCGACTTCTGGTAGCACCTCATTTTTGGAGATGGACAAGGTTTTTAATGCGAGAGTTTTAGATTAATTTGAACCTTTTAGCCGCCTTCCTAATGCATCCTGTGACTGGGGCCCAGTGTTCCATTGCCTGCAGCCCTTTTTCCAGTTTCCCATTTCATCGGTTTTTCCTTATTTCATCCATTTGGCGCCGTGTTTGGTTATTGCCGTTTGGTGAGAACGAGTAAATAAAATGCTGAGAGTTTTTGGTTTTGAAAATCGATCGTGTCAGTGATGAAAATTGTCCTAAATGGATCTACTGGGAAATCAATTGGAAGCTGAATTGCAGCGTACTTTTTTTTTTTTTTTTCCAGCACCACCGGTAAAATGGCTTATTCCTCTATTATGAAACCGCAATCAATTCTCTGTTCTTTCTCCAATTGTTTCGGTTCATTCGATGAATAGTTCAATGATTTCGATTGCGGAATTAAGTCAATATTTAATTTATGTTTTATTCATTATTTTCTGATTTTGCAAGTGCAAAACAACCAACTTTTTATTTAAATCGATTCTGCAGTTTCAGCGCGAGATACGCACCGGCTAAAGCGATACAAGAAATCGGAAAAATCTTTCGTCTCTCGTCAAAAGATTGAAACATTCATAAAGACTCGGATATTTGCAATCCATTGTCATTAATTTGTTCTTCCCGACGGGGAAAGAAAATTTTTGCGGCGGGAAATTTTTCCCTTTAGTATTTTCGCCCCCGCAGCACCGCGGCCTCGCCTTGTGCAAGGGTCGTGTGAGGCGTTCGATTTTTCCATGCCGGGCTAAATTTTCGCCGTCTGAGAGTATCGGAGGTCCGGCAGAGCTCTCTGCCCTTTCACCCCCGCTGAAAATACGCCGAGGGAAAAGGAGTTCAAGCGAAGGAGAAGAAATAAAAAAAAAGGGGGGGAAAAAAAAAATTAAAAAACCCCCGTTAAAAACATTTCCAATGGATTTCAGAAATCCGATCCCTTTTCAAGTAACTTCCCGATAGCTGAATGGCTTTTTTTTTTTCCACCCCAAATTTCTCCTTCCCTTAGACACTCGGCACAAATCCTGTAGCGTAAGCGCCATAAACCGAGGCATGATAAAATCAAAAGGTGAAAAGAGCTTCCCTCGTTCATTTTAACCGGGAATATTACGAATTCTTATTCATAGTTCAATAAAGGAACTAATTGAAAGTGAATGCGGTTTAATCATTAATAATGAGAACACATAACGAGTCGAACCGCAAATTTTCATTAAAACAAACCTCAGCATGCCTTAAAAATAAATCAAGTTAGGCGTTCTGTTGGCGAGAATCAATTGAACAGGAACGGATGGCGAATACCTAAATCGAACATCAGCGAACAAAAGCGCAAGGTTAATGCGATAAATTCCCCATATGATGATCAGCTCCACGAGAACAAAGTTTTGTACGTATCTGGACAAAATCTGATTTGAGAGTGAAAAATTCCATTCAGAAAACGCAACTATTTGATCTCGAATTTTATATATATATATATGCGCGCGTGTGTTATTTAATGAAAAAATTATCTTCCAGCCGATATTTTTTTTTTTTCTTGGCTTAAAACAACTCTCATGAACTAGACCAATAACTCGACAAAGAAAATTTTCTCCAAATGTCGTTTGAACTTTACTTTTATTTGACGAAAATTTCTCTGTCTGATCAAGCAAAGTTGGAATCGAACTGCCTCAGAAGGTTGCTCACGAGACGTGACATTTCTCCTCTGTTCGAAAAAACATTTTTTTTTTTTTTCTGTTTTAAAACCTTACACACTGCAGGCAAAGCGTTTAAGCGTCTCATAATGACTCGTGGATTGAATACATGAGGGAAATTCTGCCTTTTGCCATTCATACCGTCGATTTCGTAAATTCAATAAAATGAGAGATTTAAAAATTAATATTTCATTTTTTACTGAAGCAACAGATTTTTCATATGGGATATGCAATTGGAATTTTTACATTACGTTACTTACTGCGTGATCTGTGGAAGGAAACATAAACTCATTTATAAATACATGTAAACAATGAGGAATCTGTAGCATAATATAATGGGAAAAATGTATTTATATATATATATTTGTATACATTTCCCCGTACGTATATGAAATTTTTTTTTTTTTTTTAAGCTATGAATGCTCTTACTTATTTTATTAAATTCCATGTTTCTGCTGCACATCTAGTTAGAAGATTCGGCTTTGCGAAAAAATTTTTTTTTTTTTTTTAAGTTTGCGTGGAAGAAACATCGGGAATCTCGAAGGTTTTGCGCCGAAAAAAATTACAAGAACAAGATGGGACAAGATTTGTACTACATTGTCTAATACATGTTTCGCAAAAAAAGGATGTTTAGGAGATTCCTTGTTGCTCGGGTAAAAGCATTAAACGATCAGCTTCTGGAGCTGAGTAAATTTTCTTCTTCTTTTTTTTTAAATTTTTTTTCAGCAAAAAAAAAAAAAAATTTTTTTTGCTGAATCAGCAACGTAAACTTTGGCTTTCAGCTTCGTTTTTTTTTTTTTTTTTACCTGTTTCATCAAAATATTTGCCTAATAGCGGGGCGCAGAATTAAAAAGTAAAAAGAAAGAAAAGAAGAGGATCTTTAGAGTTTAAATCTTCCGCGCCAAACCTTCGGATTAAACTGATGATGGGCTGCGGTTATAAATTATTACCAAGCGAATTATTTTGGTTACAGGGGCAAAAGGAAATTTCATGAATAAGTGCGCCATTTTACGTGGCGTGCCATGCTTTGTTGAGAATAATCTGAAGGATGTCAGCTTAAGATTCAAAAGAACAGGTAGACCCCGGTCGAAAAATACGTAGTGTGCATTGGGATAGTTAGGGCATTATTCATATGACCGTGAATTAAATGAAATGGACGTTTTTGTCTGTACCGGATCAAAGGTCTCTGCGGAGTTTATCTAGCGAGATAACAATACAAAAGGCCGAAAAAATATTGTTTTGCGAGTAAAATTTAGGGTTTTATACGGTCCTCTCTGAAAACCCTTATTCTTAACCCGTGATTAGGCGATAACGTCGAAGGGTTGCCCTGCATCAAGTTACGGTTTGCCATTTTGGATTATTAATTTCTGCCCGAAAATTTGCAAGTAGTCCATCAGGAGAAAATTAAAATTTGAATTGCTTCTCTTCCCCTCACGATTCACCCTTTTTAAGCGGTTAAGAGCTCTGCATTATCGGATAAGAAAGCCCCTAGGATATCTATTAACTATTTAGAGCTTTTGAGATGGAGTCCATTATAAATATGACAACAAAAGGTTGATGACATGCAGCGTTTTCGCCAATTCTCAAAACGGATCCTTCGGTCTCTCACTTCCTCCATTTGCCCGGTCTAAGATGGAAACCTTTCCATAATTAACCTCTTTTACTTTTAAATAACTAATTAAAAAAGACGGCCAAAAGCTAAAAACTTTGATGTACGTAATGTTAAATACCAATTGCTGAATTCATGCTGGACTTTGATGCGCTTTTTATTGTTGTTCAATGAGCTGAATTTTAAGGGATCATCCAAAAGGTCCAAAGCTCATGACGTTTTCTGGTTTCATTCAAGTCGCGGCGCTATTTAATATGAGGTTTTGTCTATAATTCATTTTATATTAATATTTTCAGCGGCGTGCATTGCCAGCTCGATTTTAATCCAAATAATGAAAACCTTTAATTAAACATAATTATAATGTATTTTTCCAGTCATTTCTGTCGGTCGATAAGTCCGTACAGTAATTGACTTTAACTTTTTAACGCGTTTGACGTATAAATAATTTTCCCTTTTAAAGAACTGAAAGGCTTCTTCCTCTTTCTCTGATTCGGTTGCTTTACATGTTGAACATTTGGTTTTCTTTCATCCTCATGAAGGAAGGGGTCTCATGCGCAATCCACGGGTCAGCGATGGGAAAGAAACCTTCGTTTTAATCACCCTTAGAAGGAAATGCGCAAATGTCGTTAAAGCGCCTAAATCGTACCTTCTCCCGATTCCAGTGCAATTCATGATCGCGATGATGGTCTACACAGCCGAAAATGCAACGGTGATACTTTCCCGTTCGTTCCTTTCCTTGCATTCTCGATGATAAAAACTATCTGTGAACCACTTCGGATATTGATAGCTATCAGTGTACGGGAGAACTCTGAAATTCCGTGAACAATTCCTACCTTCGTGGCGCAATTGAAAAACGTGCCAGACTTCGAAAACGCCTGTGGAAAAGTCAGTTTATCTGTTCGATCAATAACCATCCCTTACGTATGGTCACGCTAGATATTCATCCCTTACCAATAATTGATTGTTCTCCGCTTGTTTTACTATTCTTTAATCTAGCACAAATAACCGCCCTCCACTGCAGCACTGCCCTAAATATTAAATATTTTTCATTAGAAATTCATACCTGTAACATTTATCACTTCAAATGTCTTTTCCGCCGAGGAAGATCTTTATCCGAGCCCTTTATAAATGCCGGAATTTGAAAGTTATGAATGTAAATTTCGATTCTAATGGGAGAGTTCCGGAATTGCTGTCGGGGACGAGGTCTGCGGTCATTTCAGTGAATGAAAAGGTTGGGGGGGAAAAAAAAAAAAAGGAAAATTTTTGGCATTCTTTCATTCCCTTCAAGCAGACTAGGTAGCCTTGCCTTTCGATTCTCTTCTGGAATCATTCCCAAAGTGAGTATTAGGGCTGGCAGTAAAAATAATTACATTTTAAGATTGCCTGTACTCGAAAAACCCAGAAAAATGCAATTTAACATGTTATGTAATACAATACGTGCTTGCGATGAAAAAAATTTTTAATCTTATCCATCGGAAAGTGCAGTTATGCGGGCGTCGGTAAGTTGTTCAAATGGACCGAGTAATGAAAAAAAAAATATATATATACATATATATATATATATATGCTGAAGGCGAACAGATTCTGAAAAGATTTGGTTACGAAAAACGGGTGGAAAGAAGGAGAGAGAGCAATAAATTGTCGAAATCATTTCCAAAAATTATCCCGGGTCTCATAAATCAAGGAGGCATTGCCCGAACTTGACTTTGCCATTTACAAATGTTGTTAACTAGAAAAAGAGCAGAAACAGAAGACAAAATTATGGAATAACTTTATTGGGAATTAACTTCGGCGCCTTTCTAAACTGTGAACATTTGGTGGAAAAGTTGAAAAAGAAAGGGTTTAAAAAGGTTTCGTTTAAATCGTTTTAGACCCAAAAGTAATGATTCAAAATCCTGTAAACATGATTTAATATCCAGCATATGATATCTTTGATATTGCACATCGGTCGATTTAAGAGATCCAGCTTGTGATTTAGTTTTCCTGGTGGCAGGGATCGAGAGCAAACTATTGGTAAATTCAAATAATATTTTTCCCTTTTTTTACGCTGCCGGTATTAAAAAAAAAAAAAATACTTTCCAGCGATGGAGTATCTGAAAATGTTTACCAACGAAAATGATTTATCCTCAGAAACCATCCATCGCTGTTAACTTTCGGGATCTTTAAAAGTTCGAGCTTTACTTGTTTCATTTTATAAATGTGAATTTGTTCTTCTGCAACAACCAATTCCGTAAGACAGTGAAATTATTTATCCGATAATATAATTTGTGCGAAAGTAAAAAGTTAGATCTCGCTTAAAACAATGCGTAAAAGGCCGTTTCATTTGAGAGGAGCGGCCAAGATTGAGCTGCATTTAGCGGACGAAGCCCAAATCATAGATAACCGCGTTCGCTCTCACATTTTAAAATTCCGATTAATCGATTCAAATAAATTCGATTATGCATCTCGATCGAGATTCAATCGATTTCATTTAGGTGCTCCCGCTGCGGCAAAAGGTTGACTCAATCGGGAAAGGAAAAGGCCAAATGGAGGAAAAGGAGGCGGCGACTTTTGTCATTCACATCGCAGTTCCGTTCCAGAGTCAAAGCTTTACGTATTCAGAGAGAGTAAAAACTTCTTAGTAACTCTATTACATTTTCCTCAAAGTGCAAAGTCAGATTTTAAAGAAAATTTGCAGAGGGAGAGAGACAATGAGAGAAATGGAAGAAGGTGAAAAGGGATGATGGGATTTTCCTTTGTCCCGAACTCTATATTGCTACTCGAGAAGGCCTTAAACAAACGGAAAAGGTGATTCTACAACCCGGTTTACTGTTGGGAGAAGGCATTACTTTAATTTGGGACAAACGGATTGAATTAAAAAGCGTTTTTAACGCGAATTTACGGGAAATCATCTCTACTAAAGGAACGTCAAAGGACATCACAGAAAGGGATACGGATACGGATGATGTGAATTGTAATTTTGTCCACGAGGGAGAATCGGAAATAACCTGAGGAATAAATAAGGTATTGCGATATTGAAGATTCAAGTATTTGCCATGGTTCTTTTATAAGCGAAAATTAGAAAAACCGGTGGGGGCAGGCAAGGGGGCAGAAAAAAAATAAAAGTATAAGTTATGCAAAGCTAAGTTAATATTAGGTTCACGGCATGACACACAAGAGCGGGGAGGAAAAACTAAAAAAAAAAAAAAAAAAGTCTCATGGGAAATTAAAGCGATGTCTCTGCGAGAAAGTTAAGGATGGCATTAGGTGTACGCTTGCTGAAGGTGACAGACTGCATTTCTCCCGCTGAAAGGCGGCGAAGAGCTTTCGGCCGGGCGAAATCGAAACTATTCAAAATTAAGTTTGAGGGCTGTTCAGTGACATAATTGAGCAAAAAATGAAAACCGAAAAGGCAAAGCTTAAATTTTATTTGCTGAACGACCTGCTGGAAACTCTCAAAGCGACATCGCTTGAGGGATTCGTTCCCTTTTTATGGGTCTCGCGGAAAAAGGAGAGGAAAGATCGCGAGCGATGCCAGGAAGGAAAACCGTGGGAGGTGAAAGGGGGCGGGAAAGAAAGTGCCCCTTTCTCGGGCGGGGTAATTCTTCCCTTTCCCCAGTCGGACAATTTGCAAAATTGCTAAGACACAAGATGCAGCCAACTGTGAAAGATAAAATCGTTCCTTTGATTAATACCCATTTGACACGACATTCAGAGCGAGAGCCCCGATTTTTGACACCCTCCACTGAAAGCCAATCCGTGCAGAGGATACAGATTCCAGTCGGAAGATAATAAATAATTAGAAAAATGATGAATGGCCTTTTGGCGTTTGTCCTTTTCTCACGTCTTTATTAATTAATGAACAGAAAGAGAGGCTTCTCCTGCCGTGGCAAATAAGGGTGCACGGAAGGGAAGGCGAAACTGACGGGAAAATTAAAGCTCCGCAAATGGAACTGGCCGGTGACGTTGATGGAAGGACCTCGCCGAACGTAACCGTTTCGACTCTCCATTTTGGATCGTGTTATCCATTCATTTATCCAGGTTCGAGCTCCGAACGGGTGGACTCGCACCGAGGCAGGTTTGCATCCCCTGCCGTAGGTTTAAAAACCCGTTCCGTAAAAACCGAAACAACGGATTGAAGGTTTCCCGTTATCGGGACAAGTCCTTACCGTCCCGGCATAAACTTCGAGCACGCCTGAAATGGAATTTGGTCCCGGAAAAAGCCGCTGCTGAATCCCGAAAGCGAAAATTGATCTGGGAAGGGGGGGGGAGGGGAGGGAAAAACGCGGAGAGGACGCGAAGACCAAAAACCGAAGCGTGGTTGACTGAAGCTCAAAAATCTGTGTAAAACTGAAAAATATAATATCGGATACGATAAAAAAAAAAAAAAAAAAAACTTATTATAATGATAAAAGAAAAACATTGTGCAAAACCAACGGTGATAGCGATGGAATATTAGGCAAGTGTACAAGTCAGATCAATCAATCATTTATCGAAAATTTATGTTTATATATATATATATATATGTATGTGTCTTTCACACGGGTTAATTTTATTTTTCGTTTCGCTCGTGTAAAGATGTAAATAAGCCCCTGCAATATTCGTATTTTTTTTTATTTTTTAAAGCAACGTAAAAATTGATCTTTGAATTTTCGGAAATTTTATGCTTTAGTATAAATATTTTATAATGTAATGTATCACCCATTCGGGGTATTTGTCTAAAATTAAAAGCTGGTAAAAACGAAGGGAATAAAATTTTAGGGGTTTAAGTAGAAAAAATTATGGAGAATGGAATTTCCCTAAGCTTCTGGTTGAAACCGAAAATATTTTTCTTAGCCTCTTTCAACCTATTCCGGCGGCACCGTTAATTATGAAACAAACCGCATTACTGCACATATAGTTAGAAGGAAACTTTTACGGTTAAAATTAAAATTCCGCGGCTCAATATATCATATAGTTATAGTTCCGCATTTATGTTTTAGAAATAAATTAAAAATGTATAAATTGCTGCATACAATTTCGTTTACATAAAAAAAAAGCGGGGGGGCAATGATCGCTCTCGGTTTACATGCGCCAGGTCAGCTTTCTCGTTTTTTTTTTTTTGTGACACTGGAATTTTCCAGTTTTCCAGTTTCATTAACATTTATAACAACAACAGCGGATGTAGCAGATCACTAGATGGGCTCCGTCTCGGGGGTTTACGTGAATGCGGAAGCAAAGCGTCCGACGATTGCTATCCACTTCGTCGTCCGTTCGAACGCCTCCAGCGGTTGACCGGGGGTGATTTGCGCTCTCGATCGGATGCGCAAACGGATCAGTCGCGCGACGCCCTTCGCGTGGGGAGTGGGGAGGAGGGTAGGAAGACGCATGCATCGCGGACCACGGCAAACCGGATCTGCGCCGAATTTTTCCTCGCCCTCGCCCGCGAAAAATTCCTCGGGACGATTATATAAGGGAAGCATTTTTGGGGTACGTGACGTGAATCTCGACCTCTCCCGGTGAAAAACACCCCCGCCAAATGGAAAAAAAAAAAAAAACCACCTCTTTCGCCCGGGCGTTCGTAATGCTTTTTAACCGATTTAAGAAGGCCTTTTTAACTCGAGGAGGCTGCGCGGGACCGAAAAGTCGTGTTAAGCGAGGATATTAGCTGAGGGCGTAATGAGATGGTGCGGGAGCGTCGGGAATCGATTATAAGGTTGGGAACAAAGAAACCGAAAAAAAAAAAAAAAAGGATCCTGAAAAGCCGACTCCGGATAAGCTTCCCGATATATCTTTTTCGTGACAAATAGAAAAAACCAAAATTTTTACATCCCCGCATTGTTCCCTTTCCCGGGGGGGGGAGGGGGCGGGTACTCCGTTCCAGGTTTTTTTTTTTTCCTTTCTTTCTCCCTTAAAGGATTCTTCGCGAAAGGAAAGAGGAAAAAATGTACGGAGGAAAGAGGAGCAGAAGAATGTGTTAGAGAAATGAATATTTAATACTCTTGGATGTCGCAGCGATCTTCAGGAGCTCCTTTCCTCTTTTCTTTTTTCCATTTTCGAGGAGGAAAAGGAAAAAAAAAAAAAAAGGAATTAGAAAATAATCTGCACTTAACATAACCCAGGTTTTCATGAATATGCGATGTCGGCGAAAATCGTTTCCTTCGGCAGGTACCGCTCCGGATCTACGAGGCAGAATATGCGGGTCTCGGGGCAGCGCATTCGGCATTTTTAAAACTGCATGCCTGTGTCGCAGCTATCATACTTTGTTACTTTCCTAAATTTATCATAAATTAAATAATGTTAATCGTGATTCCTGTGACGCGACACGACAAATGTACAAATATGCAATTTTTACAGGTTCGCCCATTTCTAACGGCATCAACAACATAATTACGCATGTAATTAAAATTTTTTTAATTCAGCGATGTCACATCATTTAATATACATCAACGTAATAAAAAACGCATTTATTTTTATTTTTTTTTTTTTTATTTTTTTTTCGAGCGCTATTAAATTATTGAAGCTCAGGTGTGGAATGTGTTAAATTTTTCATAAACAAATAAATTGTATATCAGTATAAAAAATATGTTTATAAGTGCGATACATCTGAATGCGTTATAAAATATTTATGGGTAATTACTTCATTCGTAAAAAAAGTGGAATTATTTATACAAGGGCTGAGCGTGTAACGCATTATTTCTAGCATGTAATTTTTTTGTTTTTTTCTTACCAACATTATGTGCCGCACTAATGGCAGAACATTCGGTTTAAGGAATTTTTATTTTTTTAAAAATGTTTGGTGTACAAATTTTGATTTTTCAGACGTTAGATATTTCGGTGTAAAGCGCAGAAGGGGGGGAAAAAAAAAATCAAAGTGACAGAAAATTTATGGAAAAATATATATTTTAATATAATGATTTTTAACGTTTTCAGATCACAGGCGGGCGATGTCAGGCACAGTTGCAAGATGAAAGTTCGCAATGTAAATAAACCTTTTGCTCTTTTTCGTTATTAGACGAATTTCGCACAAATGCATTTTCATTCATGTCCGGCATTATTATTAGCTGGCACCGCGTAAGTTTTTCGCGTCCGAACCTTTTTTTTTTTTTTTTTTTTTTTTTACAAAAGGCTCCGGTTCGAACATCCCTCGGGAACTCCCATTGCCTGTCAATAAAGCCGCATTCACACAAGTTGAAATCGATAACGGCAGAAGCGGCTCAGAGAGAGCGAAGCGATATCCCATAACCGTGTTTTCCCGATGTTCCCCTTCATTGGTATAAATTAATTAATTTTGTATTTGATGCTGAAATGCATTAAGCGGCAGGGGGCACGGCGATTTTGAAAGACATTCCCGATCGGTCCCGCTGCTGCCGGGAAAAATGGGAGCGCACAACATTTGAAAAAAATGGAGGCGAAAATGTGGTCCGCCAACTGGCCGGACGGGTCAAAATTTCCCGGGATCGTTTCTCCTTCGGGGCTCCTTCCGCTGCTGCGGTCGAGAGCGATCGGGGGAGAGGAGCCGAAGCCCCGGGAAAGCGAAAAATGGGGAATGAAATCGTCCGCATCTATCGGCGGTGATTATAAGAATGTGTTCGTTTAATTAAATTAAAATTTCTGAAAAGTTTTCCAAAGCAATTCCAGCTTCGGGGATGTCTAATAATAAGCCCCGGGTTGTCGCCTTTTGAATGAATACCATTCCGGAAGGCAAAGATTTTCGGGATTCCGGATTTCCTCCTGGACGCCCCGCCCCGCAAAAGTTAATTTTCCAAAATTGAAATTTTTGCACAAGAAAAATCATTTTTTTTTTTTTCCATTCGGGGCTTAATCATCATTTCCGAACTGGAGGCAAGTGCGGCTTTTTTTTTTTTTTTTTCCAGGCATGGATTTGCCGCATCCCTTATCCGTGTCAGACTCGGAAAAGCTTAACGATTGCCCTGAAAGAACGCGCGACAAGGACCTCCACGATGAGGCCGAGCTTTTCGAACCTGATTATCCGATGCGCATATTCCACCCGAATCTGCGCATAGCCGAAGATTTTCATCCCCCAGGTAACTTCGATATTTTCTTCGTCACGATTCGGAGCAAACTGAATTATCTCGAAAAGTCCGCAAAATTGAAAGATTGCACTTGGTGAAATTTAATGGAAAATTTTAGCGGTGGAAATAAATCTTGGATGTGTCAGGAATCATTAGTGTTGACTGAGTGATTTATCTTTGCATGGATGCCGAGGAAGGCGAAGGATGCGGAATTGGTTAAGGTTTCAGCATTATTCGGTTTCGGGGGGGGGGGGGGAATGAAACGGATCAAAAACCTTTTTGAATGGGGCAAGAGGAAAAGAAAAAGAAAAAAAAAAAAGGAAAATTCGGACTTTAACTCATTTTCCATCTGGGATATTGAGTTTTCCGTTTCCTTTGCAGCATCGGGAGGGAGGGACGTCTTTTAACCTGATCTTGTTAGGAAAGTTAAAATCCGATTTTTTTTTTTTTAAATAGTTCCAGCTCGTAATTAAGGCAAAAATCCACGTTCCGAAAGCGTCGCCGGGGCGTGCGCGCTTTCAAAATTTTTTATTTTCCCCCGTTTTTAACGTGCCAGCAGCAGGACCGGGCGAAAAAACCCGCAGCTCTGCGGATGTATACATCCAAGTTTTTTCACGCATTAAACGATGGAAATGTTTTTCACTTTTCGGATTGGATTCAGTTGAAAAGTTCGATGCGATTCAATCCTTGTCTAATCTAACTTTTCTCAACTCCGGCAAGTTGGAGTGATTAATCAGACCGAGTCTGTCGCCAAATGCGGTCTTCCACGGCTGCCGTTGAACCCGGGGTAAAAGGTAATAAAAGGTGCGCGAAGGATGTCACCCTAATGGATATCCTTGCTTGATGCCCGCATCTTATCCTCCAGGATTCCTTCTGCCGTCTCCCCCCCCCCCCCCCGGGTAATGGCTTTCGTAAAGTTATCGACTCTCTGCCCTGACCCCAATCATTTCCCCGGTCTCGTTTCGGTTGTGCGACTCCCGGAGTCTTTCAAAAGCTCTTTCCGTATTCCGCTCTAAAGCCTTGCATTTTTCAGGGCTTATCCCCGTCTTGTCTCCCGCACGGGATCGCTTGCCCCGAAAAAGGATAAGATGGGGAGGAAACGGGGGGGTAAAAAAAAGGCAAAAGCGAGCTGAAAAATTTCATTCTTGTTATACGGCATTGATGAAGATAAATTCTCGCCAGCGGACAACCATTAGAGCAGAAAAAAAAAAAAAAAAAGTTTTCAAATTACCAATTCAAAACGTGGAACTTCTTAAGGGGAATTCATGAGCCAAATTAAATTCGATTTTAGGATCATTAGAGCCGAAAGTGCTTTTTTCTCTCTCTCTCTCGAAAGCTTCGATACGGGTAATTAAAGTAAAATAAATTGGATGAAGGACTTAATAAGTATTTATCTTTATTTATCTACCGTCAGTGGTAATTCCTTTATCACTGACTGTAGATAAATAGAATAATAGAATAATCGACTGCGGATGATGGGAGAATTGCTTTTGCCATCTTCCTCTCAATGCCCGATCACTGCCCCCGGCATCTTGCTTTACGTCGGTACTCGATTGCTGTCGAATGATTCGGAAAAAAAAAAAAAACGATTTTCCCACGCGTGATTGCGGCGCCAAAGCGTTTCGACGATTTCTGCGGCGTCTGCGAACGTGCGCCTGGATCGGAGAAGCGACAGCGAAAACCCCTTCGCGAAACCGGTGATTCATCCGGTTCCGTTTGACGCATCTCGATACGGGGTAAGTTCGGGAAAATAAAAAAAAATGGATTTCGCCCCTAACTCACCGGCGTTCCGTGCTTACCACCGGCGGGATAGATGCGCCGGCAAAAAACCGTGTCGATCGAGAGTTTTTCGAAATTTACCAGATCCACCGGGAGTCAAACCTTTCTGCGATTTTAACGCCCCCTAAAAGCGTGAAACAACTGGAAAGTCCGTGTGATTAATTTCGCTTTTCCGGACCAGTTTGACACTCTCCTGGATATCAACCGATCGGTACCCATTTGTTGCGAAAACCGGTTTTCACACAGCCGTGGGCTGTCGCGTGCAAAATCGAGCCGTTGGTAAAACCTTCGCTGTTGCTCGTGCTCCCGCGTGCATTTCGGACGGGTAACCTGATAAGGTTATATTGGAGAATGCGATGCGGAAACCGCGATTAATCACACGTCCTCATTTTGATCGCTGAGGAGTTCCGCCATAGCGACGGCCAAAAGGGATACCTTCTGGAGGTACGCGAAAATCCCCATTTTATGCAGAAACGAATTATCATTTTTAATGAATGTGAATGTTCTTTTTATATTCCGAGAGAAACGAGCTACATAATAAGTCCATTACAGAGGTAAAAATTGGACTTTCCTATGATACGAGAATATAATTACGTCGGCAGATGGAAAATGATAGGCATATATATATTAATGACTTTTGCTGCAGCTTCTGAATTCTTCCGCTTTTTCCGTTCCGAAAAGGGCGAAGGGATATAAACAAAAATGAGGAGCCACGTAAGAAGCTGCTAAAATACCTGTAATAAACTCTGCTAAAGCTTGAAATGATCTAAGTTGTTGCTTCCCTTAATTTTCTCATTTCCTGCATTTTAGCCACTCGCGGTATGCAAGATATTCATGTTGCTGTAGGGGATTTATGTGGGACCCAGGACACCGGTTGAACCTTGAACGATAACAGCACTCCCCAGGTTTTTTTTGGGGGGGGGGGGGGGGGGGGGGGGGGGGGGGGGGGG
>JAOWBB010001755.1:0-43402 GCA_028565995.1 Ricinus marginatus | reverse complement strand
CCCCCCCCCCCCCCCCAATCAAAATTTTAATTCTTTATTTTTTTTCCTCATTTTCGAGGAAGGAGACTTGCAGATAAATTGAGCGAGTCACGTTAACGCTTTTACGAGCTAATAAATTAGCATTCACGTATTACATTAATGAGACGACATCGGAAAATATTTAAAGATAAAATAATTTTATTTTCAAACAAAATCTAGAAGTGAAATAAAGATAATTTATTTGCCTGTTAAAGTCGTTTGGATAATAAAACACCTTAAGAAGTGAGAGATTCAAAAACAAAATTCGAACCACTCGTTACGGATTCGTAATGTTACGTGGACAATTTTTAAAATGTGATGCATTAAAAAAATTCTTTGAAGAATGGAAAAAATATAAAAGTACATTCAATTCATAAAACGAAAACGAAAACTGAATTATGTTATTCATAAATAATAAATTTACCTTAACCCATATAATGTTTAAGTTTATGTCATTTTTATCATTTGAAACTGATGCTAATATATTACATATAAACATGTATCTATTATTATTATTATTATTATTATTTAACTTTTTTCTACACTTTTACTATTGCAGATGACTTCTAATCTATTACAGATGCAAAACAAATTCTGAATTGAATGCAGAAAAAGAAAATCAGACAGAAATTGTCCTAACTTGTATATCTGTACATCAATTATTTATCCACTGTAGAAAAAAGTTATTTGGACATTTTAAGTTCAATTTTTATCAGTCTTCATTGAAAATTATAGCCAGAGCTGAAAAAAAATAACATATCTTGTAGCATTCTTCACACTTCATAAATCTGGATTCATAAAATTTCAGAATTTTTAATGTCTTTGTTTGATTTCCAGTTCTCAATTTTCTGGAACATGAAATTTGTATGTAAAAATATTTATGTACATTTGAAAAAAAACAGAAAAAGAGAAAGAGAGAGAGACAGAAAATATCATGAGATGATGCAATGTTTCTATTTATTGCCACATTTTACATATGCCGAGTTTAATGTGACTCCTTAGGCCGAAATGAACTTTTCACAAAAATTGTAAACTACTTTTTTCCGAAGTGATTAAAGACTGTTGAAGAAAAATTATATTCCGCTTCTTTTCTAATTCTGAGCATTTAAAACGTGGACATCACACGAGGTTGTTTCATGTCGAATGAAAATATTTTTAATTATGCCCTTCTTTTTTTTTTTTTTTCCTTCTTTTTTAAACCTAATTAAACAAGGATTATGTACGTGCTACAGATGGGATATAATTATCCTACATTTCAGGAAGGAAAAATATTTTTGATATATTCCCAAATCTGTTTTCATTATAATAAAGGAATTTTAACAATGATTCGGGTGGGTGAAAATTCACACGGTTCGAATGTCATCTCCTAAAAGAAGAGGAATTACACCTGTGGATATGAAATCAAGCATGTGACAAAGGTATGGCCAAAAGAATATTCCCATTATTCGGCCTCTATTCAGCGGATTGTAATTTTTCTAGTTATGTAAAAGAAAAATACAAAAGTGCGAGACACTTGTTCGCAATGCGTGTATGGAGGGTCCTTTTCGGTCGGTTCCTTTTTGAAAATTTTTCTTATTTTTGTTCGGGAGAGGGCTTCCCGCTGCGGAACATATATCTCACGTTGAATGGGTAATGATTTTGTACCCGCCGTGGGCAAAAGATTTTCTTCTCGCTTGTTTGGTTCCTGCCATTCCACTTTCGGCAAATACTCAAAAACCGGATGAAGAAAAGAATTAAAATTAAAAAAATAAAATATATTTACACGGAAACTCTAACGTTGCATTAATTTTTTTGGTTAAGTACGAATAATCAAATTAAATGAATAAATATGGGCTTTTAGCTCAAGAATTAATAAGGATTAATTCGGATCCATCTGCCTCGCTCGTTAAGCGAGAATAATTAATTTTTTTTAATAAGTTTTTTAAAAAATTTTAAATTATATTATCAAAGGTTAACAAAACGAAAAAATTTTCATCTCAACCGTTGTTTAATATATCAAGTTATCGTAGTTAACGAAAAAAAATTTATAATGAAAACATAATATATCACACATTTTCATATAAATGACACGGATAATTTCCGAGTTACCCCTAAACGTCTGTATTAAGGTTTTTTTTATGTGTATATGAAAATTAGTTGTGCTCTTTTTCACAATTAAAACTGCACGTTCTCAAAACCGTAAAAATCCGCTGAAAGCCCTCCATTAAAGCTACTGCTGTTGCAGAAGTTAATATGTTCCTATAGTATAAATGATATAAAGTGAATCAGTAAAACTCGTAGGTTGACAGACACAGCAAATAAGAGTTAAGTTTCACAGTGAAAAATGAATATTTTCTTCCCTTTACAATACGAGAGTCGCCAACTGTTTTGAGTATTTAACATTCTCACAATGTGGAAGCGCGATTGCATTATTTTCCTTTTAAATGTCGAGCACAGTACAAATTACTTTCGTCGACTGATTAAAAACAGAGGTTTTACAGAAGTACTGTAACCTCCCAAACGTTTTCCAACGTTCTAATAAATAAAAGAAACATGCTTAGAAAGCACGCAAAAATGAAACAAAATGTTCGTAATCCCCATGTAAAAGGAAAAAAAATATGTCTAGACAATTTTTTTTGGCAAAAATTTTGTATAAAATTCATTTATAACTGGACTCCTCAAAATATACATATATGAAGAATGTCAAAAAGAGCAAGCAACAGCGGTAGCACAAGCAGTGGTAGCGGCAGGAGAAATCCTTCTCCAGTTTCCAGAGCACCACCGGTTAGATCTTATGGGTGAGTTTGTGGAATTTGTAGTCAATATAGATAACTTTCATAAAATATTGTCTTCGTGCGTTTGATGTATTATAAGTGATTGAAAAATTAAAGAGTAAATTGATCTTTGTTGGCTCCTATCTACATCATCCTAAGTGAAATTGCCAGATTCACAGATGCAGATACGCTGAAAAGATATTGGAAAATGTTGCTGTGCACATATTACATGAGGCATGTAAGACCTATCATCTGACGAGGGATGGGACTCCTAACCAATTTTATCACCAGGTAAATGTGGTGATGGTCATTTATCTGGTGATAAATGTCCGAATTTGAAAAAGTGCCCATCCATCCAAAATGCATTTGTATTTTACATTGCTGCATGTTTTGCTGCATATTGATTTTATCAGTGATTTAACATTATTTTAATTAACCATATTTTTATTCTTATCATTAATTAGTTTTTGACCCTGTTACTCTGAGTTTTGCAGCGTTTTGCTATTTTTATCTGTAAAAATTGTTTTCGTGTTGCCTTTCACGTTTCAACTGAATTTTTCAGAACATGTAAGTAAATAAGTACATAAAACAGTAGAGGCTACTGATCCTTATTATTGACACGTCTTAATGATGTTGATGGCTCTGTAATACGAGTCACCCTGGCTTAATAAAAAATGTAATGTTTTAAGAAGTGTAACAACATGTCTCGCATTAATATAAGTAAAATTTGCCGAAATGGATATAAAATCAAAGAGCGTAGCTCCCATATTATTTCTTGTTTTTTTGAATTCAGAATTTTACGTATGGGGAACCCTTCCAAATGCTGCAAAACATCTCCAGTGTTTGACAACTCTTCTAAAAATTTATAACTTTAATGTTACAACGTATCAATTGATTTGCATTATTTTATTTTTTTTTAAATGTCGAATAATTATTTTTATTTATAAAATTCAGCTCAAGTCTTGTTTCGCAAAATCATGCAAAAGCACTTGGGACGTAAACGAACGGCGTAGTAATGACGTAATAGTCAATCATTTTATTTTCACCAATAGCCGCCTTTGACGCCATCGAAAGCAGAAGATTAGAAAAATTTCTAGAACATTTGCAGCTAGGCGATCGATCGCTAAAGATATCGTTTTATTGTGCATCGTTGGCATTTGTAATTGTGATATTTTCTTTTAAACAAGTTTTTAAGTAAATATAAAATGCCGCGAAGAGGACGCAGCAGCCCTCCACCGAGGATGACTAGGTTTGTACCAGCGGGCTACTATGGGACACGTTGCTTCGAGGTCATTTTCATTTCTCCTTGTCTTGATATTCAATGCTTATTTCAGATCTGCGAGCTCTGTACCAGCGACTCATCAAACAGCCTTGCCGGCTCAGCAACCAGCAATGGTTCAATCACAACAGCCGTCGTTATTCAAACAAATGGCTGCTACTGCAGGTGGTGTGGCTGTAGGATCAGCAGTTGTAAGTAAATTTTTTCGTTGATGTTCCAGGTCTGGAACTAGTGCAAAGGAATCGAAACAGCAAAAGAATGAACAAAAACCCCCGGATAAAATTGTAGTACAGCATGAACACCCAGGAATGGCAAAAACAATGGGTGCAACAGCTGCTGGTGTAGCTGTAGGATCTGCTGTTGTATGTTTAATTTAATGTAAAATCTGTTTTAAAAGAAATCACTTAATGACTAAATTCAGAAAATTGGCAAACGATATTCTAAATATTTAGGTGTTTATGTAATTTATACTTATATTAAATACCAGGAATAAATTTAATAATTCAATAATTTTTAAATTTTACACTATCATTTAATTTAGGGACATGCAGTTGGTCATGCTTTGACAGGTGGATTGAGTGGTGGTGGTGGAAGTCAAGATCAAATGGCTCCACAACAGCCACGATTTGAGCAAGCAGGACCAACGGAACCTACAGGTCCTTGTGCATGGGAAATCAAGCAGTTTTTGCAGTGTGCTCAAAATCAGTCTGATTTGACATTATGTGAAGGTTTTAATGAGGCTCTTCGGCAGTGCAAAGTTAGCCATGGTATGTATTGATTATTTTTATTGATTCTTGAGAAGCCCTGAATTATAATTTCCATTTATCAAAGCTACGCTTTCTTTAAAAATTCTATAATACATTTTTTGAAAACATTTTCAGGAGTGAATTGAAATTGATAGTAATTCCTTGCCAGTATTTTTGTTGAACCTCAAAAGAATCATTTCCTAAGAGCAAAAATTTAATAGTTTTGGCAAATTTGTATGTATGCATACAACTTTTACATTTCATTATTCCATGTTCTGTTAAGAATTCACTCTTAAATATATGATTTGAGTCTCTCCAGTAATAAATTTTACTTATGTATTAAATGAGTATAGGAATTATTTAACCTAGAAATTGCTTTTTTATTAATATGATTTTTAATGTAATCATAGTCTTTTATGATTTAATTCTTTACTTATTTGTAATTAAAAAATTTTAAGTGTATTGTTTTCAACATTTATATGTAATTCCAACTCTTGTATAAATTTAAAATTCTTAATAAAATTGTAATTTTTTTTTTCAGCACTTTAATTCCCTGGTAAGGTGATTAATGTAGATGGAGTAGACTTCAAAAATACAATTTGATGTTTCAATTATGTATATTATAGTAATCTTTTTTGAATAAAAATTCCTATTATTATATGACTTGCTAAGTTTGCTAAAAATTTATATTTATTTTTTGGCTTATTTGTCATCAAAAGATCATTAAAAATAAAAGTTTCAAAAAGTTTTGCTTAAGTTTATTTTCAATAGTTTCAGCAATGAACCTACCTACAATAATTTTATATTCATTCATATTTTATGAAAGGAAAGTTAGTCTAAATGCTGGCTTATCTAAATTAAATTTTAGGTTTATGTATCTATGAAAGTGTATGGTCATGAAGTGAAAATGAGATTATTCTTAACATTATCAAATTCAGTTATGTATTAAGAAAGTAAGAATGTTGTAAGAATATAGAAATATTCTAAATTTTTAGTAAATCTAAATTAAATAGATATAAAGTTTATGGTTATGTGTAATAATAGAAGAATGTAGTATTTTAAAGAGTGATTATTTTATTTTAAAACTTAATTTCCTTCAAAATCCATTTAATTTTAACCTTTAATATTTAAGAGTAAGGCACATCATATATAAATGATAATGTTTGAATAACTGATACTGTTTTGAATAAGTTCTTATTAGAGAGAAATTAATGAATCTCCGAAGTCCTGACGTGAAATCTTATCTTAATATAATCACCGAATCTCAAATCCTAACGTATTATCTTAGAGTTAAAAAATTATTTCGCCTAGATTGTATGTTAATTGAAGTTAAAATATCTTAATTGATTCGATTATTTCCACAGTTAGACGCATACAAAAAAATGATTAAACACTAAATGAGAATTACTTTCATGTATATATTGAGACAATTGAAATTTGTTTTTCTGCTTCACGACTATTATTTTTAAACTGGGAAAAACTTAATCTTTCCCACATATTTTTAATTGTAATTCTAATTATTAAAAATTTGGATTTTCTTTATTGATGGTACTTTTATTGATTTTTTCAAAACGACCGGAAATATAAATTGTTAGCGGTTTCACTGGGCCCTGAGAAAGTTTGGCCGTTTCCGGTTCGTTAATTTCAAGTAGTTTTGAAAATCTTAAAAAAATTGGTTATGGATTCGAAGAAACTTTCTCATTCATCAGAACCTTTTTTGACATTCAGTCAAGAATACAGTAGTTCGGATCTTCGGGAAATCAAGCAAACACTTCTTTCTGGAAATAAGGAGCAGATTGCCCTCGCAGCGAATAGAGTTTTATTTTTTATGAAAAATGAGGAAAACGTAGTTAACATGATCACCTCGGATGTATCAGAATTTTTATGTGACGCTTTGTTACCGTTTGATTCATACCTGTCTAGGTGAGACAAATTAAAATGGAATAATTTAATTATAACAAAAACAATTCAGAGAAAATTTTTTAATGATAAATATTGTATTTTGCTTTTCAGCATCATTTATAAATGCCTTTCTATTATGACAAGATATGAATGCTTTTTTACTCATAATCATTCGTCTTTCGCCGTTGAGACTGTAATTCGAGCAATGCATTTTCTGATTAAAAACAATTCCCATGATTCCAGCGTGAGCCAAGCATTCGGGGTCCTCGTTCTTATCGTGAAAGGGTTTGTTGATGAACTTTCATGTGCATTGTTAGAAAACCGAATTTTACTCATAACGAAATTAAAGGCAATAATAATTTTAGATATGTCGATTATGATGTTCTGCCTGAGAAGAAAAATTTTGAAAATTTAATGAATTTGGTTTTAATATTATTGAAAAAAGAAATGATTTCTGATGAAATTAAATATCAAACTGGACTGATAATGAAAAATATATTTTCAATGGAACTTACCAAATTTTATGTTGCACATGATATTCTTCTGCTTTATGAAAAATGGTTTGCGGCACTTTGTTTAGAGAATGGAAATTTTGATTCCTTATCAGAAAATTTTATAAATTTGGCATGCATTTTGTGTGAACAAAGTTTAAGGTGAATAATAAAATAGTTTTGGAATAGCTTTTATATATAAATGCTATAAGCTTGAATTTGCATAAAATCATCAGACAGTTTCAGTTTTTGTAATGCATATAAGTATGATAATAGTAAACTTTTTGACACAAATATCCTGTCATATAATTCAATAAATTGGTATTAGATGAAAAGGCAAAATATTTGAAATATCTTCAATTTTTATTTTAGTAATGAAAAATACATTTCAAATATTAATATAGAAGTTAAAATCTTATCAAAACAAATAAACTCTTCTGATAAATTCAGTTAAACTTATGAAAAATATATTTTCAGATCTTAAGTATAATTTTTACTAAATATGAAATCAGTATATAATTTTTTAAAGATATGACAAAAAAAGCAACAAAATAAAAGTGATTTTCATTTTTTTCTAGGCTAATAATAAATAATAATGATGGAAGTCATTTTACTCCCGATTTTAAAACTGATTTTGAGTTCTTAGGACAGCATACATTAATTAATCATTTAATAAATTTTTTGATTCAAGCTGGACATTCTCTGATAGATGTAAGATTATTGTCAAGTATTTACAGTTAATTAAGTTATTTATTCTCTTATTTATTTTAAATTTTTTTTTGAATCAGTATAACGAATCGATTCAAGGTTCACCCCTCAGGAATAAATCAAGTCAAATAGAAACCTTAGAAAATTATATGACATCTTTGGCTTACATATATAAGGAACTATTCGCTCAGAGATATATTATGACGCAAGAATTAAGTGAAATGGGTTTTATACAATTCATAACAAATATTTTGTGGCACGTTGATATGAGGTAAATGATCGAAAATACAGTTTACCAGTATTTTATATTTTTGAAATAATTTTATTCGAATTTTTACAGAACTTGTGAAAAGTTAGGAAAAATTAGCATTACCGTACTTTTCGAGATATTAATGATTTTGTCAGACGATGTTTTTCAATTTCCTAAAATGTGGCCAACTGGAAGAGATCATTTTCGGAAGGAAATTCTTGTAGGAATGTCTCTGCTTCCTCTAGATTCATCCATGTGGTTAGATGTTCTTACGGATATTGAAATAAATAGATCATCTAAGTTGGCGTTGTTGGTCTACTTTTATTTCTATTCTCTTACAATAAAAAGGTTAAGCAAATTACAAATTACATAATTTCAGTTTTCAGATTTCCATTATATTTATCTAAAGAATATTATTTTTCAGACCTTATAATGGCGGAATGATTTATCCATCAGTTGTAAAATTATTGAATTCGTCAACGGGAATATTTTCTTCAGTTTTATTAGTTAAATGCATTTGGTTTATTTATGCGGTAACTATAATATATATTAATAGTTAAGATAAATGTATATATTTTACTTCAGTGTTATAAAATATGTTGATATAATTGTAATATTTTCAAAAACCAGTGAGCTTTTCAATAATGCAAGAAGACTATAGTTTTTTAAAATTCGCATAATTGTTCACCGTCGATAAAAGTAAAAATTACGATAAACATGGATAAATTTTAAAAATTTTTTGCCCGTCGCATAGAATATAATCTTGTTTCAATTATTATTGTTTTAAACATTCTTTATATCATATTTTAATATATTTTCCAAAAATTATAAAAATTCTTTGCCAGATGTCACACATGTCAGAAAATTCTGCATCTAAAGTAACCAATACTGTAGACGTGAAAAAAATAGTGGAAATCCTTGAAGCTCAGGAAGAACTTACACTGGTTTACACTCATCATCCTGCAATTTTATATTGGACGTTCTCGTCATCTAAGATCAATTGTCGAGTCCAAACAGAAGTGGTAAGAAATGATGTATTTATGATAATTAATTTCCTTTACCAACCACACACCAATTCTAAAAAATAAAAGTATGCTTGATTTATAAAATATTATTATTAGTAATTTTTTAGGTGAAACTTTGGTTGGAAAATTACTCATCTGATTGCACACTTTTAGATGATTTGGTAAAAAAGTCCCCTGATGTCCGTTTAGCCATTTTCGTAAGTACTGCATTATCAATAATAATAATATGAGTGTTACAAATTATCTTTAAAAACTTTTTTTGCGACTCCTGCAGATAACACATTCGGACATTCAAAATCAAATAAGTTTGAAGCTAGTAATAGCTTGAAACATAAACTGGCATGATAAAATCCAATGAAAGACACTATAAAGAACTTTCACAGATCGAAATTTTGTTTTAAAATCTCTGTTATTAACTTTTGTCTTGTATAAAAATAAATTTTAGGAATTATTACAAAATGGCTATGAGCATGTGGCTCATCTTGCTTTTTCAACTCTCAAAATTTTCATGCTTCAATCTGAAGATAATAATCTTTCCTGTAACATTTGGTTTGTGCTACCACAAATTTTGGCCAAATACACCACCGATACTACTACTGGTATGTAGTTTGATTTTTCTGGAGGATAAAATTCAGATTTTACTTTTCCAGTAAAAAAAACACAAAACATATGGTTTCAGCTGTGAATGTCGATTATATATTGGAATTAGCCACGTTGAAGATCCCGGAAAGTCCCGACATGAGCAAAATAATTCGCGTTGCATCTTTGCTTCCAGAAGCTCTAGAAAGATCCGACCTGATCTCTTTAACCTCTGCACTGAAACTGGCTCTTCAATTATTCCAAATTGCCGCTCGTTATGACGATTCACGTGGTAAAAATATCTTTAAAGTTCTTATAACAATTTTGAATAATCCCTAAAATTATTAAATTTTATGACAATTCTTGTTAAGTGCGACAATAAATTATAATACTTTTTATTAAGTGTATATTAAATATTCGCGGATCAAATAATGAGTCATGAAAGATAAATAAATTTTATTTTTAGTACTTTTTCCGTTTCTTCGCTTTGAAAGCTTCACACAAAAAATTGTGTCTGGGATTGAATTAGATTTAAGCGAATCAGCTTTAACTAGTTTAAAAATAATTTCAATCTTATGGAAGAAGAGTATTCATTCGGCTCGGTTTCCAGTAAGTTATTTACAGAAGAAATTTCAATTTGGACTCATTAGACTATCTACTAAAATCTACCTTTAGAATTTCAATTTAATGTTTAAATTTATTACAGCTTCATAATAGAAGAACTGTTCTCGACCCTTATGTTTTGTTGAAAATCCTAAATGGTAATGATTTGGAATTAATAAAAACAGGTCTATCTTTAATGGAACAAATGCTGTCAACCAGGTTCAAATCAGATTTGTTCGTTTGCGAAAAACCTTCGCGAGATTTCTTGAAGATATTGTTTTTCGATCTCGAAAATATTTCCGTAAAAGTAAGTGTTCTTCTTCATTCTTTTCCGTTAAGAATATTTATGAGTAAATTAATTTTTTTAAACTAATACAATTTTAGTATCAGCCACTGATATCCGGGGACGTATGGAAATGTTTAAAACACTGTCTATCAATTGATGTCGATATGGCCTTATTTGATGATGTTTTCCTAAATGAGGTTATTAAACTTGGGCTTTCATATCTGAAAGTTACTCCCGAAATGGCTGAGTTTTTGAATGACTGGTTGGAGCATAAAAAAGCGAGATACATTCATAGCAGCCAATACCGGTGCATAAAGGAGAGTTTTGCACTGGAAACTGTTCGTGAAATAGCAAAATATTTAAAAGAAAATTCTCTCGATAAATGTTATCCATATAATAAGGTAAGCAAAAAAAATTTTCCCTTCTATGAGCCTTTCAAATAAAATAATCTCAAGTTATCCAGTACTGAAATTGTTGGATCATTTTTCGTTCCATTTCACAAGACGAATGAAAAATATTTTTATATGTTAAATCATCAGAGATTCAGGATGAATGTTATATGTTATGTAATAAGAAATTATATTTAATTTTAGGTTTTTGAGTGCTGTAATCACTTCTCAATGGAGAATAATATTAAATCGATGGGCAGTAAAATATAAAGCCTTATTATTTCAATAAGGCATAAACTTCTTTTCAGCATAACTGCATTTCATAATTTTCACATAAAACATATTACAAATATGTATTATTTAAATACTGGATTACGAATTAAAACAAAAATATAAAAATATTTAAATTAAATATTTATTAATAAAATAAAATATACAAATTATTAAATAGGCCTTATTATTAAATATCTGAAATAAATTATAATAAATAGTTTTCCTGAAAGACAATTTAAATTAAAAATTTTTGATTACATTAAAATTAATATGTTTAAGTTAATAATATGTTACTCAGAAATGATTTTAAATTAAATTATTTTACATAAATGATAATGACATATATTATGATTTAAATTAAATTACTGTATTATTTTAAAACATATTTTTCATAATGTTCCACAATGTTCAATTTGAAATTTAGCTCAATATTATTAAATTATGACAAATCTCGTAAGTTTGGAATTGGCTTGTTGCCGTCCTAATAATATCGGCTGAAATTATAGTTCAAGTTTAAATTTACTATTACCTTAAAGTTAAAGATCACTGATGTATAATTAAAAATTAACTCTGAATAGGATTAAATTTTTACTGGCGAGGCCTGCCCAGCCTTTGAATGAAGCATCCCTTAAAAGAATTTAGCCTAACGTCAATCTCTCCTTCTTCCAGGGGATCATGAGCGTATAGTTCCCGATGGCAAGACGGTGAAATACATTCGCGTACACAGGAAGTTCTTGCAGGTCCTTTTTTTAACGCACATGCCGGCGTTTGCTCACAGGCAGATTCAAATTCCCTGAAAGCCATTTCCTGAATCGCATATAAAATCAAAAAATAAATTTATTATTCACTCATCGTGGCCTTTACTACTCTCTATCGTTAATGTCTGTCTTCTTTGCACTTACATTTTTTGTCGAATCTTTGTATGGAAATTCTACGAATTTATACGAAACATCATCGGTGGAATTAACCGACAGAAAAAGCCAAGTTAATCCGAAGACGCATTGCCTCAACATTTCAATCGCAATATTACAAAATGTCCTCTTCTGCTAGGGTTTCGCCTCGCGCAGAACTTCTCTCCATATTTGTGACATGTGCTGTTGAACTTCCGGGCTATGGAGTCCGACAACATGGCAATTGAAATGTTTCAACCAATGCGATTATTTCCATTTTCAAGTCATTTTAAAAAATTGATCATTTTATTGGTTTCCCCAGGTTCAAATTCTCTAAAAACAATTCTAAAATACTTAAACGGAATTCCTTGCTGCAATTCGAAAAACATGCTATACCGTTGTAGAATCTCAATCACTGATAGGTCACCTATCAAATTTCCCACTTTTTGTATAATCCTCTCTTCAGTGAGAATTATGAAAAGATATATTGAAATATCACCTTAAAATGGGATATGAGAATCTAATTATAAGCAAAATAAATAAAATAGGTCATAGAATTGATATGAAGGATAAATTAAAATTTAGAAGCGTATAGTAAATATAGAAAAAAATAATTTCTCTCTGATATTAAGATACTACAATATAAACGGTTGCATGCAAAATACATAAAATATTTTTTATAGTGTAAATCTTAAATCGGACATTTTTTTATATTTCTAAATATGAAGTTGGAGAAAGGTGTGTGTATATATATATTGTATATAATATTTTGGAAACCTTGAAAAATTGTTCATTTTTATTCAATTGTCAAGATACTATAATTTTGATTTAAAGAAAAAACATTACAATCTTGATGAAAATGACTGATAAAAATTTTTAAAATTAAAATGCTATATTTAAAAGCTAGGAAAGGTATTAGGCTATCAAAAACTAAAATTTCAACATTTTTAATAAATACTTTAAGTTAATATGATACAGAATTCTATTTAATTTATATAAAAAAAAATTACAAATTCTTAGCATAAAACTATTTTTCTATTTATGTTTATATTTTTTTAACATGTTGTTTACTTCAGCAACTGATAAAATTTTTTTTTCACTGCCAGCATCTTGATTTCTTTCATGTAATTTGGCTGCAGCTGCAGTATTCTTGATGCATTGGGTAAAGTTTTCAAGTTCTTCACTGCATAAACTCTCTTTAAAACTATTTTCTTTCAAACAGGTGAAGACCAAAGTTAATTCGTAAAGGCAAGGATTTTGTTTAATTTGCTTCTGCGTGTTAGCTATGAAATGCCTAAGCCTGAATTCCTTGTGATCCACAAAAGTCACACGATTTTCGTCTTGCCGATTTCTTCCCTTTGGAAGGGGAAATTTCCTTAAACGCATTGCCGGAAAAATTTATCTAAAAATATAATTGGCAAATTAAAATGAAAAGCCCATAGTTAATGCAGACACAGGTAAATCAACAATGCATTTCTAGTCCAATCAATGCAACGTAATGCAGTGACGGGTCCAATCAAATTTTAAATATTGGTTTAGTTTAACATTCATTTTATTAATATCAATATGATTTTAAAAAAATGCCAATAAATAAAGGTTTGGTAAATTTTCTAAGACAATCAGAAGCGACAAATCCATTTCTCCTCTCTCTATTTTCTTCATTCTTGGCTAAGAAGCGTAATAAATACTGAGCATACAATTTTTTAAATATAAAAAAAAATCTTGAACTGAACCAGTGTAATACTACAGTTGTTTTTCGATAGCCACGGTAAGTATATAATGTTTTGCTAAATTACAAACATTACATGACACAACTTTATGAAATGAAATTCCTTAATTTTTCCAGATTTTAAAATTCGAATCACGTTTATGAATTTTTTTAATTAAACTTTAATAATTTAAAAAAAATTATATAAACTTGCCTCAGACGTGTTAATAGAAAATAAATTTTCTTCGTGTAACCAGAATGTTTCTGGACCTTGGGGGGAAAATTGGTTTCAACCATTCTCACTCAAAAAGAAAATAATTCTGAAGGTATTTTTAATAACATTTCGATATTATAAGATTATATTCAGGAACCTATTTCAATGTTGTATAGTTTTCCGCAAGGCTATTTCATTCCTTTTATTTCTTAACTAATCGTTTGTTTCTTAAATGTTTCGATTTTACTGATAACTTCTCTTTAATGGCAAAAAAATAATTAGTTTTAATTCTCTGCTCTTTACTAAAATATGCATTTATTTAGATAGGCGAAGTATTTTTCGAGAGTTCATTAATTATATGTTCATTATGAACGCCGCCTTTGGAGTGAATCTTTTACATACTCATGCACAACATAATATTAAAAAGGAATTCAATTTTTATTACAGAGTTTCGGAAAGATTTAGAGGAGATTGAATCATGATTTGATGAATTTTATTGGTTAGAGAATTTAATTTCATTAAGAGAGAAAAAAGTAAGCGGTAAGTAGCGTAAATTCAAATAATATAAACGGAAAATAATACTGAATTGTTTTCAATGTATTGTGAAAATTGTTAATAGCTTTTCTATTAAAAATACTTGAATGGTCTGTGACAAAATTTAAAAAATTTCATATAATAGTTAATTATAAGTTCATGTTTACATTATTTAATGACTGATAATTATAAATGTCAAAGAGAACCAATTATGAAATTTATTTTAAGATATTTTTCTTTTAGTATCATTCAGTCAATTAAATTGTAATTAATAAATTGAACTCACTGAATAAGGAATCTTTTTTAATATTAATTAATTACATTTTTAGTTTGTATTTTTTTACATCAATTTCCAAATTATGATATTCTTAATAATTCTTGAGAATTTATATATTACCAATGTTCTATTTTTCAGGTCATTAAAAATTCTGAACTATAATAATAATTTAATATTAAAAACAATAAATGATATCAGTATAAATAGAAAACAAATGCTGTCTCATACCTAAGTTTAATAATAGTTTAAATGGGCAAAACAGAATTACATAATTCTTTTCAAAATTTTTTTTAGTTAGATTTAATGTTAATCTTTAGTCCAATATCTGTTACAATGAAATTTTTAATTAAAAGGAATATGAAAATAATAGCATTAATAAATAGTAACTAGACTTACATCCATTTTATACAAATTCAATTCAACTTACCTGTTGTAATTTATTGTCAATTTTTTTTCAGATATTCAATTTGAAGATGCTTGACCTACAACAAATTAAATTATATTTCATTATATCTTGTCTCTTTGGTGCATTGCTATCATATTATGCCTACAATGTTGAAATTAATGTTGAAGCTGATCATAACTATGTTGCCTACTGTGATATTAATGAGCATATAAGCTGCACTAAAGCTTTTTCCTCTGAGTAAGATAAACTTTTATTTTTTAAAACTTCTAAAATAATAAAATGAATTTTTATCTTTATAATATGTAAAATATTTTTTCAGATAATTTTTTATCATTGTTAATCAACATATATTCATAAATTTATAATTGAATAAAATAATGGGCTAAGGAAAAGCTCTGAACTAGATATTTTTCAGATAAAATTGATATGAGATATTCTGAATTTCTTATAAAGTAATATGATTCTTTATCCAAGAGCCAGGAATTTTTTATTTTAAATACAACTATACCAAGGATACATATGATCATAAAATGAGACAAAATTATATGATATGAAAATGTCAAAAATTTGGTCATTGTATCATTTAAATATTGTGTTTAATTCTATAATAGTTTAATTGTAATTTACATTAGTTTAATTTCTAAGAATTTTTTTAAAAATAATAATAATTATTATTATTAGATGAAAAAAATTTAATGTTCAATATCATGTAAAGTATCTTAGGAAGATCTTATAGAGAACTGATTAAGAGTTTTAATGAAAATAAAAAACTGTAAAAATACTTAGGGCTTACAAAAACTTTCATAACTTTCAATTCAGTTCTAGAGGATGTTCTTAACTTCCTAATATATGATTGGAAAGAGTTTCAATGTATATAAATTTTAATTTTAATTTTTTTTTTGCCATTAAATTTTAATTTAAAAATCTCTCAGTAAGAAGCCATACTGGTATAGTGCATTGAATATAAAGCTTCTTTTTGTGAGCAAAATAAAAATGCAATAATTTAATTTCAATTAAAATGCAATAATATGAACATTTTACTTCCATTTAAAAATTTAATTTCAATTTCATTTTATAATGAAAACAATGATTCCTCTAACACAAAAATAAAATCTTTTAGATTAGACATTATTAATGAAATTAAGTGTTGTGAGAAGAGGCGTCAAGATGCAAACTTGAAAATGAAGATAAAAATCAATATAAGTCAATGGCAAGAAGTAATTGACATCTATCTCTTAAATAAATTAAAACTTATATTCTTGTATATTATTATTGTTCCAGATATGGTAGGGGATTTGGTATAGTGGGAAGGATATTTGGAGACGAGTCTATACTGAATCAGCCTAATAGTTTGGGCGGCATATTTTTTTACCTCATTTTAGCTGGATTAAGTACGTATTTTCAAACGACAAATATTTTATTTTTTTTTCTACAGTAATTTGGCTTTATTTTACCCATAATATTATTCAGACGAAAATATATTCCTTCCGATTTTAAAGTAGAATTGCCATATAATTATGTTTATAAGCCAATTGATAGTTGTCATATTTAAACTTCAGTTCCTGTATTTACGATTCAGCGTTTTATTCGTTTCACTTTATCAGATTCAAATTTTTAAATTTATTTCAATCACAAATAAATAGTGTGATATCCATTTTATATTTGCACTTTTAATTGATTTTCGTTTCCTAATTTGTTTCATTGGAATTTTTTTTAATTTTATTTTTCATCAATTTTGTCTTTCCTGCGAATGTAAAATTTTCCTTTTACTGAATTTCAGGTATTTTGAACTCAAAGATAATGCTGAAGCTGCAGCTTGTCCTTGCTGCGGTGTCAAATTTACTTTCTATTTATTTGGCGTACATTTTATATTTTATCTTGCACGATTTCTGTGTGGTATGTGTGACAACGTACGTGATTAATGCGGTTAACCTCATTTTATCAATTCTCAAGTGGAAGAGACTTAAAAATCATTTTATAACAGAAAGGATCTCAAAAAGCGATTCGCACAAAAAATGTCAGTAATTGAACATCGAGTTTTTACTTCTGGAAGATTTAGTGAAAATGTTAGGAAGACTCACCAAATACGGGAGCTTTATACGAGTTAAGGCCTTAATATAACGGTATGAATGTCGGCGATTAATTGAGGTATTATTTTTTTTTCTGCATATCTCACGGAAATACCCGTCGTGCCATATAAAGACAAAAGAACATAAAAATACAATTCACCTGCGCATCAAACTTAATTATATTTCACTTCATCTCTTATATATATATCACCTTTGACTACGCTTGGGGATTTGTTGAATACATGAAAAATACAGTGATAAAACGAACTTATTAAATATTAAAAGCTTCAAACGTGCTCTGTGAGCAAATAACATATAAACATTTATTTTATGTATATTCACTGTGACAAATATAAAAGTTTTAAAATCTGATTTAAAATGTTTCTAGTTTGTGTGAAAAAATGTATATATATATCTATTTTTTATGAGAGAAAATTTATTTATATTTTTTTTATAAATTTTGATCACTGATAAAAATTTTTTTACTTTGAAGTATTTTTTAAGATTAATTCTGTTTTTTTCATGAGAGTTTTGAAATAATTATAGTTGCACTTTCTTTGTGAATCTCTAAAACGTTTATTTTATTTAGATTATATTTTACGTTTGATATACAATAAATGCAGATATGAATTTCATTAAGTGGTTCGGAGTCTCATTGAAATTCTCAAATGAAGTTCCTCGAAGGTTTCCAAAAAGCGCGCGACCCGAATAATTTGAAAAGGATCCGAAAACGTGGATAGCACAAAATATCACGTCAAACGACCGTTTTCTTGCTGAACAACATCAAATCGACTTTTTTAACGTTAATAACGAACAAGAAATGATCGCATAATCAGCGTCGTTTGTCATTATTAACAAGTTTCGGATGCCTTTTATTAAATTCCGGCGATTCATTTCGCCTCGGATGTTGATATTCCATTCATTCCGCCGAAGGAGCTTCACCCGAGAATTTCGGAGGGAAGCCAATTCGTCGTCGGTGCCCCAAAACCAGTTCGTGCCTCTCGGCTCGGCCAACTAATTGAACGCCTCGGCTTAGGTTCCAAAGCGACGATAAGGTGTGCGAACGTTGACGACTCCGAGTCATTTTTTTTTTTTTTCTCTCCCCCGTCTTCCGTCGGCCTTAATAGATCGGGAAAATTCCGCACCTGAAAAAGCAGAAAGTACGGTGTTATTTATGTCTCGCTTCTTCTTCTTAACCGGTACGACACTTATCTTTCAAGATAATGGGCAAAATTGCCGATTTACAAGGCCGACGCGACGATTAACGTTTGAAGAAGGGAACGGTTTGACATTTTGACGCGCTCCGACGTTCGACGTCGGCGCTTTTTTTTTTTTTTTTTTTTTTTTCCCGAAATTTCGGCGTCTCAGCGGAGCCGCCGAAGAAAAGCCAGTGAAAAATTGTTTGCCCATAATCCGGATTCGATGACGGTCAGCGAGAACCTGATCTTTCCTCTCGCGCGGGGATGCGGTCTGCGAACTTTTCGCCAAGTGTTTTCGCCGCGAGCTGCAACGACCGAGGGGACGGTTCAGGAAATCTTAATTCCGACGCTGTTTGCAAGCGGAGCAGGACCTGATTCCATCGGCAGCTCGCGGGTTGCTCTTTTGGTTCAAACCGAGTTGTTTGTCGTGGGTCCGGGCTGTCACGTAACGTCGGGTTCCCGTTGACTGAGGTTAAGCGTTCGCAATTGTATTACGCACGAAGATCATCCATAAATTTATCCAATTAAGGAGATGCGGCTCGGCACGGTGCTCGTCCGAGCAGATAACTTCATTCTGAATGTGACGCAGTTTTGCGTGAGTTATTTATTTTGCGGCAATAGTAATAATAATAATAAATTCCTAATTTGTGCCATTAAAGTTACTTATTTTTCCATTTTAGGGCTTCTCACGGACGGCAAAGATTGGATCATTCGGATTAATTTGTGCTCCGCTTGGGTTAAGGCGAAGGAGCACCAAATGCCGAAGGTTGGTTGCCGGTGCCGCGAAGGTTCCCCGCATCAAATGTCTGGCGGGTAATCCTCTAAAAGGTCGGTTATAATCCCATTTTACGTGCAACTAATCCGATGGGATAATGATAAAGTACCGGTAGGTGTCCTCACGTTCTGCTGCTGTTATTGCCTTTTCCGTTTCGGTCCATCCACTTCCTCCGTTTATTTGTCCATAATCTGTTACAAATGCTTGGATTTAGATTTTCCGCCCAACTCCGCGGTCCGCCAATCTCGTTCGAAATAACCGTTTGCTTTTGCCTTTACTGCTTTTATGCAAATGCTCTCCGTCATATTCTTCCTCCCCATTCCTTTTTTTTTTTTTCTTTCCGCGGCTTTTCCAACCTGTCTTCTGATCCGGCGATCTCAGTCCGTTCCGCCCGAATTTTATCTGCCCGCGTTCGCGGACCTTTCTCCCGGTTTCCGGCCTTATTTTCCGGTTCGCGAAACCGAAATAAATTGCGCTCGGGAATTTCCCCCGTTGGTAAGAACGGAGCTAACAACCGGCTTTGCCCGCCTTTTTAATTATCTCCTCGCCCCGGAATGATTCTTCTTGCGTCCGGCACCACGGGCGGTGCTCGGGCTCCGTGGGACGAACGCGGTCGGTCGTATCCCTCAAAAATTCCAAGCCCAAACATGGCTCCATTTGCATTTCAAGTATTCTTGAGTCATTTGCGACGCGATGTTACCTTTAAACGAGAGCTCCGGGTATGGCTGTTCGGAATAACGAGCCGACCGCCTAAGCGAGGGCAGCGTTTCGGGACGCGGCTTGGACCTGGATCGGGTTTTTCGACCAAAAAGTCACATTCCCGGCTTCCCGAAGCTTTCGAAGCGAGGCCCGGAGACGCAATTGCGTCGAACGGCTCCCGACGCGAACGCTAGAAAAAACCGGAATCGGATGTTACGGATGATTCGATGTCCGTTTAGCAATCGCGAGCCACAATTCGAATATTAAATTAACCCACAAGAGTAGGAAAAGTAGCAATTTCAAGGCGTGTAAATTGTTATAGTTAATAATAACGTGGTATTTACCGTTCTTGTCTTCTGCGCAAATGCCCGCCCTTGCCTCCCTCGGGAGGTAACCTCCGAAAAGCGTTCACGGCCGCCAGAAGGTTCGAGATTCGCGAACGCCTCGATCCGGTGAGAGCCGGCCGAACAGCTCGACGGCAGCGTCCATTTTCGAATGCGAAACCCACTCGTTCTCTTTTGGAGCGCATTATGTCGATCAAGGCTATTAAGGATGACCTCTGAAAAAGAAAACTGCCCACAAACGCTTCCAGTTATGGAAAATCTGGTTTCTCTCTCGAACGGCATTTCCACATTTAGCCGTCCTCAAGCGATCGGGTCGAATGGCGCGGCAGCCGAGCCCCGCGTTCGGGAGCGCGAACGGGAGGCCTCCTCCGCCGGGCGCCCGCGGAGGAACCGCGGACGGTCGCCCGGATCGGCCGCGGTTCGAGCGCCTTCTGCTCCGCGCGCCCGAGGAGCCCGCGCCGATAGCGCCGGAACGAAACTCGCGAGCGGTCGGCCCGGCGAGCGGTTGCGTAACCAGCACCTCATATGGTCAACCTGGATAAGAGAAGCCGAGCGCGGTATCGGGATTCAGGTACTCCGAGTGCTCAGTCAACTCGTGGCATGTGCGTGCTCAACCTGTCTCGCTCTGCTGATCTCTTGCTGAGCGCTCTCCGCGATTTCCCCTGCTGAAGCGCATCTCCATTGCCTCTGCGCACTTGTGGATTACGCCTCGCAGCATTTTCCTGCTCGTAGCAAGTGAGTGAATTTGCACGTTGCTGTTTACTTAATCATTTCGTTATTTTCGTTCCTGAAAAAGGTGACCTGCCCCCCCCGCTCCGGCGCATTTCCTTTATTTTCGCTTCCATCCGGCGAAACCTTGCCGCGTGAAGTATAACATTGATTATGTATGTGTTTTAACGTTACTGCCTCACAAATAATCCAAAATTAGTGCGTTGGCACCGACAATTTTTTCACGCGAATCGCCGGCAAATGTCGGTCGTGCGCCCTAAAGCCCGGCGTCTTGCTCCGAAAGCCACTCCTGCCTGCTGCCGCGGTCGCGCGACCGTCTTCGAACGCGTCGCGTTCCTCGTCGGTCTCGAACGCTCGATTTTTCCCTCCGTAGCCGGGTGACAGCCCTCGATCTTACCTTCGGTCCGTTTGAAAACTGTTGCCCCCGCGAAAAGGACCCGTTTTACCGCCTCCCATCGGGGACCGCACGCCGATCCGGAATCGCTTTTGCAGCGCCGCGAAACTCAGTTTCGCTGTCGGAAATCTCCCGATGTCGAGATGATGCGCAAAATTACCCAATTTCATTACGTCCGTTACATCTGTTGTTGCGCACCCCCCCCCCTCCCCCCGCCAGCTAATGTCGGTACAGTAGACAGTTTTGGGGTAAGTCTCTCGTCCGCGTACGTAAAAAGTGACCCAACTCCTGACCAAACCTCAGTGCCGTGCAAATCAAATGATAATTTTATCTTTTGCATCGTTTACTAAATTAAACCCTGGAAATTTTGTGTTATCCCTGTGTTATTGTAGTTTTCGATGAGGCACGTTAAACCTGTACACAGTCATGCTTGTAAGTCGCTCCCTCCGCATTAAGGGAAACATTTGCTTTTAATTATGCTTTGAAACAATTAACAAAAGCATACTTATATATTAAAATCAGATTTCCGTTGGAATATCGTGTAATTGTTAGACATTAAAATGTTTTTCTATATATATATATATTGCATCCAGTTCGCGTGCGGGATCGTTTTTTTAAATTTAATCCGGAAAAATATTTTTAACGAACAATTTATAATGACTAAACACGGCACATATTTATAAGTGAATTATATTATGTGGTGAAATACTGACGGTGGGAGAAACAGAAATCAAACTAGGTGTATGCTTAATACTTTTTGCTTTTCCGGAGCGCACGTTGTGCACGAGCGACGAAGATGGAAGAAAGATATATACTATTTGAGCAAATTTAGTCTTTATTTGTTAGGTACTTGAACGCCCATTAAATGAAAAGTGGCGAAATCAGCTTTAGCAGTGTTGTTAGCCTTCACAAGGTATTCCACGGTAAACAGTTTAGTTAAAAACTGGTAGTTTGTATTTCATTCATTTACATACTGTTTCGGGGAAGTTGACCTGGTGCAATGACCAAGTCACTTTATTTGTATGTTGAAAGGACCTGCATCACCCGTCGAATGGAAGCGTTCGGCGGAACAAAAAAAAAAAAAATCGGAGATCGCGCAGCCATCTGACAGCAAATGATGGAGTTAAACTGCGCACGCGTTCTCTCACGTTCGGAGTTTCCGTTGCAATGTAAACAGAATTTTAGACGATTTAAAAACGGAAGTGATTGGACAGGTTGGGATTTTTTTTTTTTTCGTTTCGACGCGGATCATTCGGGCACCACTTTTGGGAATTAGACATTCTGCATCCCCAGGGAAAATGAATTCATTTCCCGCTTGCTGAAACGGGCAGCCCTGCAGATTAAGAACGGCGCCCGGACACGATTGTTCTCCTTCCACGTTTCCCGATGCCTGCCCGGTCCCGGTTTCGGAAGCTTTCTTCCGTCTCGCGTCGATTTTCCGTGGGGCGACGGGTACCTCCGAGCTCGGAGGCCGCGAGTGTCATCTTCCGGCTTTCGAGACCGCGAACCGCGGAGGCCGTGCCCCTGCGCCCGGAGCTCTCCTCCCAGGATTGCAAACGGAAAACGCGCAATTTATGGAAAATTTCAAGGAGACCCGCGGGAACGCATCAAACCAGTCGCCTCACCGATTGTTTCCTCTTCTTTTTGTGCATCGCTTTTTACTTAAGCGGGGGGAGGGGACCTTCGGATTTGCGCGTTCCGGGGATGGAAGAAAGAGGCTCTCGTGGAAGGCTGTCATCGGCCGCCTCGGAAAATGCAAATGCGGAAGGAGACAAAGGGGAAAAGGCGACGGGCGAAATTTCGCATTCACGAACGAAAACTTAAAGCTAAAAATCCAATTTCTCGCAACGGCCAAAATGGATCGATTAACGACCCATCACGAAACATCAGTTAAGGCCGATTACGAGACACATTCAAGCGAACTTTCCAGAAGAATAGTTTGAAATTACAGAATTTACATTGGAATTGGCTTGTATGCAACCATGAATTAGACGATCGATGAATATTTCTCCAGCGATACGGTTCCGTGCCTTAAAACTCCCAAGCGATCCGATTCAAAACGTCAAAAACCTTTCTTGGGCTTCGGGGGGGGGGGGGGGTGGATGATCCGATACCTGCAGCTTATGGATGTGTGCCGGCACTCTTTTTGTTATTAATGTGCACGAAAATGTTTTAAAGCTTGCTCACAAAGGCGATCGCTGAATATGCGGAAAATGCTCTTAATTATTTTTAGACGTTGCCACAGCCCCGCGGCCGCATTTTCGACGTGCGGCGTTTACCGGAAACGAATCCGCTTTTCCAACAGCAATCCCGCGATTCACGTTGGTTTTCCCGCTTTTTTTTTTTTTCACTTCGCTGACTGGCATTTCGCCCCTGCTCGAGGGTATCTCTCGCCCGTCTTTTGGAGCTTTCCCTTTTCAGAATCCGCCTGTCGCGCGGCAAGGGGAGAGGCACCGGCCCGACAAACGCTTTCGAACGCCGAACATCTCCGTTCACGCCCATGTCGAGGAAACCTAAGGCACAGTGTAGGTATTGTCCTTGCGTTACCCCGGCGAGTCACGGCTTCCTACGCGTCATACTCCTCGGTCCCGCAACGGAACCGGCCGGTTTGACATCGGCGCGAGCGCAACGGACGGGTCCGGCGCACGGAGCAGCGGCGGGGCTGGAAAACCCTTCCGTCGAGCAGGGGGTTCGCGCTCGCGCCTCCGGAAGAAAATGAAATTTTCCGCATTTGCGACGACGGAAACGCGAGAGCCAGGAGGAATTTCGTTCGCCGACTCCCACGATCGGCCCACGAATATCAGCGCGGCCATATTTGGAGCTTTTGCGCGGCGGCGCCCAATTTGACGGGGCCACCGAGCAACCTACCCCCCGGATGCCCCTGAGCAGCCACCCCCGGAAAGCATCGTCCGAATGCGGGGCGGAAGCGTCGAGGAAGTGCTCCCGCTCGCGTTGCGTTTAATAATTCTTGCCAGCGAAAGTTCGGCGGTTATAACAAAATTACAAATTCATACATCGACGAGGATGAATGAAAAGTTGATGTTGTTGCGAATGGTTGCGATTCATTTCGGCATGAAGTCGATTAAAGTGCAGAAAATTGGATGATGCCGATGTCATGAAGTGGGACATGCACAAGGTAATGGATTATTCATAATGGCAGCAACCGCCGGGGACTATCAAAAGGGATAAAAATTCGACATCAAAAGGGGAAAAAAAATAATTTTTATTCGCTATGCGTCGCTTTCGGTATAGTTTTCCTTCTTTTATGCATCGTGCGTGCCATCTCCGCGTCTTACGTGATGCCTCGTCTCATTCATCCATTCATCACAATTTTCTGTTTTTCGCCACCGGAGTGAGGCCCCTGCCACGGCGGAAGTTTTCACCGCTTCCGCCGTCATCCCTCCCCGGAAGGAAAAAAAAAAAAAAAAATCATTTCTGATCCGCGAAAGTCCTTTCCCGCGGGGCGGTCCGACAGGACCGTTTTCTCAACCTTTTTCGCAGCTCTTCCTTCGCTCTCCGACAGATCCCGCAGCCGATGGTCCGGCTCCCGTCGCGAGGCTTCTCTTCCCCAATTTCGCCCCGCACGCGGCTCTCCTTCCCTCGCGCCGGCGGAAGGGTCTCCGACCCACATGATGCCACTGGGGGTGGAACTATTTCCTCAGCCGCTCCGTGTTTTCGCAAGCGGCGGATGCGATCCTCGGCGGAGAAGCTTTCTGATGATTCACAACCTCGCAGCAGGACGATGAAGTTCAATTATCTTGCGAATGATTGAGTGTTTAGCGTTATTTTAAACGAAAATGGGGTTGGGGAGAATCCACGGGTACCAAGGGGGTGGAAGAAGTAATTGGTTCAGCTCACTAAACCAGAAAACTAATTCAATGCAAAATGATTTTCGTGTCTAACACGCGACTCCCGTATTAAACCTATTTTCGATCATTCTCTCATCAATATTCCCTTCTAAATCGGACGGGAAAATTAATGTTTGTTCGCACCAGAAGCCGAAAAGCTTTGCAGGTATGAAAAAACATTAAAATGAATATTAATTTTCCCAATCGGGTGGGGGTGGGGGGAAGAAGGGGGTTGCATTTTTGAAGCGGAGATCACCCTTAATGGACAATAAATGAGCGGTTCAGGTTTCGGTTAAGAGAAAAATATGATATTTATCTGGCCGATCCTTTATTTTTCTGCACGGCACGTTTACGCACGAATGTGGTACGTTAAAGATGCCGTATAATAAAGTATCAGCGAAAGATCCATGGTAAAATGTCGAAAGGTCGCGAACGAGCATGCAACGCATTTTAGGGAACTTCTGCTCCTTCGAGTGGCCGCCCATTATCCAGTCCTGCCTCCGGTTCAACGGTTCGGACCTGCCTTTTCGAAACTGTTTGCCCGACACTGGATCAACGCACAAGAATTGCTAGCTGTTGAAGTCATACTTGCACGTCGGACGCTGATACGCAGACCGCAGTCAGTCTCCGGATGCTGCTCGAACGGAGCGCGAGTGAAAACTGCGCGCAACAAGAAGTAAAACCGCAAATATTTAAATGCATTAGTGAAGTGTTACATGTCCGCTGCGTTGCTCGACAGCGTGAAGCTACCGCAGCGTACCGTACATTTTCTTTTTTTTTTTTTTTTTTTTTTTTTTTTTTTAAGCGATTTCCCAACGCGTGCCGGAAGAAACTCAGCAATACGGCGGATATTCGGAAGCCCCGGTCCTTTTACCCCGCAGTTATTTTCTTCGCGAAACGTGCCTCGTTCCGTCAGTTCCGAAGGTGCAAGTGCCGCTCTGCTTTCGCCCGGGACGAACCCCGATAATGCGGGGACCGAGACTTTCAGAAGGCGCAACAAGTGAGGTTTTTCCCAGTCTGACTCACGACCGAATAACTTACTGCAGAACCTGATTGACTAATCGCCAGACCTTCGAGCGACCTTCGTCTTGCTGCGTGCTCTGCTCGTAAAGCACTGACAGGAGAGTAAGTCAAGCGCGGTACGCCGCATAAATGCGTTTCCGCACTCCTCGCATTTCGCCGCGGCAACAAAACGAAATCATTATCCGTCACCTTCTTTGGTTCGATCGACAGCGTTCCCTCTGGCCGGGCCCCTCACCGACCAATGCCGCGGGTAATGACTGGATGGCTGCCTTGAGCTCGGGCTAACGGTGGGAACGTGAACGGATTGATTTCGCTTGCGCTATCCGTGTGGGAGCCCGCTTTTTTCTCTCGACTTGAATGACAAAATCGCACGTTACAAGGGTAAAAGGTGAGAGGTGAAAGCGTTGCCGAGGAAGTCTTTGTCAAACGTGATTGAAGGAACATTGAACGGGGAAAAGGTGAGAATTTTTATGGTGCAGAAGGCCGAGAACAGCTCGGAATCAATTAATGGATTAATTGGGAGAGTCAGATAAAGCAATATTAACTGCCTTGGAGCCGGTAAAAGCACTCCCGAATTTGGTCAGGTTGCCACCCATTTTGTCCCGTTCTCCCTTTCATTAAAGACGGACAAAAAAAGAAAAAAAAAAGTTATTGGACAAAATCCCCAAGTGTTGCAATAAAGCAATAAATAAGGAACAGTTCGTTCCCGAGTTGCGCTCCTAGTTCCACGTCGCGTACGGACTTCCGAGGTTTCTGGCAAATTTATCTTGCCCTTTGCTCGATCGGGCCCTGGCCAAGGTTTCCAAGAGTACAATGAGTACATAAATAAAGACTGCTTCGTGGGTCATTAATTCTTTTGGATTTTTCAGCAGCTCCGCAGATCGACCTCTCCGTTAATACCCGAACCTGTTAATCAACCTGCCGCTCTCGTTCGCTCCGAACCTCTACCCCGGGGCTGTAAATTTCGGGGTGAAGGGGGAAAAAAAAAAAGATAAAACATGCAGACACTTCACCAAACTCACGTCTAAGCATTCATACAAATAAGTGCAACGGACATTAATCGGATTTCCTTTTGTTGGGGAAAAGTTTGATCGCCAACCTTATACTTGTCATGCCTGCCTCTGCAAAACACCCACAAAACCGAACGGTAAGACAACTCAGGGGAAATTGCGTGTCACGTATTGGGTGTCCTCACCGAGGGGTGTAGATTTTGCTCAGTTCCGGCGCGTTTAATACCCAGTGGCAGACGGAATTTAGATTATTCGGGAAGCGTGTACGTATACACGAACGTGCATAAAGCTCGGAGTTCGACGTTTCGCTCGACAACCTTCTTCGCACCGCAGGCGTGCGGAAGGCAGATCGCATCGCTCGCGGCGCGTGCAAGGCAGGAACTTTGGTCTTGGCTGCCGTGCCGAAAGATCCGTCGAACGCGTCGTCGCGGCGCAAAAACCCGATACCCGAAAGTCGCGAGCACCTACGTTCCCCGTCCGGCATCGACGCGGGATCTCGAGACCGTTTCGGGCGCGGACAAGATGCGCGAAATCGCAAAATGCCCGAAGATCGCGCGCTCGCGGAGCGGCAACCCGCTGGACGATCCGGGGAACCGGATCCGACCGTCGAGCGTCCGACGTAATCGTTAGCATCGCCAACGCGCGAACATCGCTGAAAATTGCAGGACCCGAAAGCGGGAGACACCTCGCATGCCGCGCGGCAACGAACCGAAAAATAGATGCGGCAGCCACCCCGAAAGAGAGCGGGAAACAAGAGAAAAAAAACTGCGTTTCCGGCAAAGGAAGAGCACTTAAAATGGGGCCGTACGTAATTTTAACCGATGCCGGAAAGCGGAACTCTGGCAGTCGGCAGCATTTGCCGTTCGGAGGGAGACGCTCTCGGAGTGCGTTCAGCACCGAAGGAGGTTTATTATCCGACGCTTCCTTCCGAGGTATCCCGTAGGAATGCCTCTGCCCTTCCGTTCTTTTTCCCGGGGATTTTAATGGCTCCCTTAGAATCTCGCTCAATTTACAGGAGTCGGCTATCGCGTGCCCCGCGCCGAAAATTCCTGCCACGGCGGCCGCCATTCGGGTGATTCGGCGAAAGCTGGAGAAGACTGCTCTTCGGGCCACTCCTAAATCTGCCTTTGAACCCGAGAATCGAGGAGCGGTCGCTTCCGTAAGTTCGAGGGAGAAGTTTTCGACTCCCCGGCGGCAAAAGTCGCTCGCCCGGTTTTTCGCAGTCCCGTCCCGGGCAGATGCTCCCGTCCGAGGGCAGCGTTGCCAGCCTCACGCGGTGCGCGTTCGTGAATACGAAGAAAAAGAAAAAAAAAAAAAAGTCGTAATTTCCCGCAGTTATTATCAGTGCACGAACGCTCGTTAACGGCGGCAACAATGCAAGGAAGCGACCTTGCTGCCAACCTCAGAGGAACAATTAAAATGGAAAAGAAAAAAAAAAAATTCCGGGTCAAAAGCCCGGGTCTTCTGGTCCCTCTGCACCGAAACGCGACTTCGGCGTCGCTCATGCAAATGAGAGATTTTTTTTTTTTTTTTTATCCCGCCTCGACATTTTTCGCAGCGGAACCCGGCGACGGAAATTACGTAGTTCGCACTCGGATCGCGCGTCGCATCCGAAACGCGGTAACTCGCAAAAAAAAAAAAAAAAAAAAAAGGAGCGGAGAAACCGTTGACGGAAGCCGAAGGATTACCCGCGAATGCGGCAAAAACGCAAATCGAAATGACGTCGAATAAGGGGCACTTTGACTCGGGCCGCGGAAGACATTTTCCGCGCGCGGTAATTTTGAAAAGGGGAAAGCGGCGGAAGCCGCTCGCCGCCTCCGGTTTTTCGAGAGGTTGAACTTTTTCGATTCGTGACGTCATCCGGTTTTTTCACAATCCGTAGCGACGCTTGGCAAGGCCGAGCGGAAAATGAAATCCGCACCAACCGAGGTGGATCTCGGCGCTTGAAATCGGAGGAGAAAATAAAGCGCGGCGAACGCTGCCGCCATTTAAAAAAAAAATAATAATAAATAAATAAAAGTCCATAACTTCACTCGCGATTAAAAAAAAAAAAAAAACTCTCTTGTGGCTTATGCCTTACAAAACGCAGAAATGATCGGTTATACCTGGATAATTATACCGTGGAACCTGCAAAAATTTTCTTGTCTTCATGGAAACGAATTAATACAAAATGATAATTGTTAACAATATTCCACCGGCCGTAATTTATGAAAAAGCACTAAAAGTTATTATTACGGGAGGAAAATGATTAATAGCTTAACAACGTTTTGACCGAGTCTTTTTTTTTTTTTTTTTTTTTCTTGTTCTTAAACGCGATTCGCCATTGCATTTAAGCTCCGTAACGTGCGAAATTTTCGCGTTTTAAATGGTTATTAAAGAGAAGAAGAAAGGATCCGCGGCGGCCTCGGCGCTAATGGAAGGATCAACAGGCGAGGGCGGCGTCGTCCTAGTGGAGAATCGTTAAAAACGCGTCCGAATTGATCGACGCAACATCCGAGGCTCTTCCCTCCGTTGGAGGAGGAAAAGTTCCGGAAGCGGATGAGAAAGAGACCGCGACCTGAGGCTTCCGCTCTTCGCGGTTTGACTTCGCAAAAGCAGAGCGCCCGAAAATTTCGGCGACTTTTACCCGGATCTTGCGCGTCTCCGGGACTTGGACCGGTCCGGAAGTGCGGCCCGTTCCTCGCGGCCCCGGCGTGCGAATCGGGCTGGAGCCACGGGAATCCCGGTCTCCCGCCACGCTTTTTCCCCCTGCGTCCGACGCGGGATTTCAAATTTACTCAACCTTCGCAAAGCGGTTTTTCTCCTTTTCCCCTTGAAATTGCAACAGGAGGAAAACATAATTCCGACCGTTTTCCCAGGTTTCGTTTAGGGCGAAAAAAAAAAAAAAATTTTTTTCCAAGCACTCGGGCATGCGAAAGAGAAACCTTTTTTCCTGCGTTTAGCGGTTCGATCGGGACAATCTCCTTCCGAGGTCTGAGCCCAGATGGCTTTGACAATCCCAAGTGTCCGACAGCAAATACGGGAGCAACTTTGACCGCAATTCCGGTTTTGAAAAATTAGCCGGCACCTCGTTTTGAGGTCCGGCCTGCAGCTCCTGTCTGCATCCTCAGCCGGATTGTAAAAGGAGGAGGCAACGACCCTGCGCACGAATTTTTAAAGGAAACGTCACTGCTGAGTTTTTCAGGTTTAACGTCCCGAAGCCAGATGCAATTATAACCGGTAAATGTATTTATTAACCGGCAAAGTGCTCGCCGGCCAATCTCCGTCCGGCGTTTTCAACCGTGTAAAAAAAAGCGCAATATTTTTCTTCTCCTTATTTACATTCGCGTTTAGTATCATTACCGTGACATCTCAGTCACGAATTTGCCGGTAATTTTCGATCGTTTACGACGCGAAAGCCTTCCAGAAAACGGGCAGGCTCGGCGAACCGAGGGCCCACTTTTTAAGGTGCCAACTCGAGTTCCTGAGAGAAACTTTTGCGTTCGCCCCCGTCGAGGTGCCCCGCTCCCGAGACGGTCAGGGAAGAGAGAGTAAAAAATCCTGCTTTCTGGCCAGGGCATTTAACGAAAATTAAGATTCCTTCGAAGTTCGTGATTAAGTCTCCATGCACCTCCTACTAGATTATAGCTCTCTCCATCGGGGGGGTCGTCATTTTGCTTTCGAGCCGGAAAAACTTCGACCGATCCTCCGGCGAATGGGATCCGAGGGAACCGTCCGCTGCCGTTCGCGAGGCCCTGCGGCGGGACGTCCGCCTGCCGCGATTCCCGAGCCGTTGGAAACTTGCGCTCGCTCCCGAAAACCAAGACGGATGCGATGCCGGAACGGGGGTTGATCCCGGTTCCGTCACCCGTCCAAATTGACGTTAAAAAGCGAATTTCCGAACGGGCGAATCCCGAATTTCTTGCTGGACAAGCTCGGTACGTAATATTGGTATGCCATCGGGAGTTTTAAATAATTATCGAGCGGTGGAGGCCTCCGTGTTGCTATACACGCTCTTTCCGCCTCTAAAACGAGTCATTATTCAGATTATGAATCCTTGAACCTGCGGTTCAAATCATGAATCCTGCCAACTTTACCTTTGTACCACGGGCCGGCATCGTTTGGAGATTGCCAACCTGTCGCAACCGGTTCGCTTCGGAGATGCAGCATGTGAGAATGCAAAATTGCGGGGGAACGTGGCCCCGGGAGGCAGCGCGCGGCCCGATACTTGAACTGAAGCCGCGGGTTTCGCCTGCAGCATCGCCTTCGGATGGCGAGGCGTCATCAAAGGCAAACGAATCGTGGCATACGCGTATGGAAAGCGAGTACTTCCTACAATTAGTCACTAATCCGAAGTGCGGAATTCAATCTATGGTAAATTGCATGCGGGAAATATTAATTACATGGATGAATTTCCCCTGTATTTTCATTAGCCGAGTTAATTGAAGCCACTCTCATGTGCGCCTGCATCCGTCGAAAGGCGCAGCTTCCCACGAAGCCGAAGCCCGAACGTTGGAAATCCGCTTTCGACGAAGGACGGTGACGCTCGTCTTGAAAGCCGAAGTGCCGTTCACATAAAAATGCAAAGTATCACGGACTGAAATGCCTCCGCCACCGCCTTGAACCGGAAAACCAAAAAAGGAGGCTGCCTGATGTTTCGGGAAAAGTGACCGAGGATGCTGCCGGACGTAGCCCAACAGTCCGGCACCGCCCTTTTTCACTCTTCCCACGGAAAGCAACCTTAATACCGTCAAAACGTACCCTTTTCACATGCAACACCTAGCCATAGAGATCCGTTCCCGGCGTCGAATGCCGAAGCTCGCCTAAACTTGACCCTTGGCTTCCAGTTCACTTTAAATATCGTGCGTCCATGAGGAAAAGAACCAGTAAAACGTCTTTCATAAAGTGTATTTGCGCGATTACTCGTCTAAAATGAGCATAGCCTCCAAACGGAATAGTTTAGACCCCCGCAACGCAATTATTAAACCTAAAATACTCTACGAATGAATGATTCGACCGAATTTCAAGATCTTCCGGTGCCTAGGAAGAAGACCTTTCATTACTACACCTTACAATTGAATAGCAATGAAAGCGGTTGTCGCCTATATAAATACAACCTTCTACGATACAAAGGTCTGTAATTGTACATTTTGGCCTTATTCGCACAGAATTAATGGCAACGACCGCATCATAACAGAGCGCAACAATATATAAATTCCTAAAAGCTAATACATATATATATATATAAAATACCATTTACAAATATTTTCCTTGGCAAAAAATAAATTTTTATGTATATGAATATATATTAATCATTTATTCATTCTTGTTATTAATGTTAATTGATTATTCAAAATAAATATTTATAATTCGAAGACTTTTTTTTTTTGGAATGGATCTATAATGTATAAACAGGTCTAGATAAAAAAAGAAATAGCAGACTAAATAAGTATGTATATTAAATAAGTTTTTATTTTCGAGGTAAATTAATGAGGCGCAAACAAATCATATATTTGTACATATAAATACTTTTATGTTAGATGCTAAATAATGAATAATTGTGAACGTAAATACGTATAAAAAGCATGATGAAATATCACTTTTTAATGTATGATATACATATCGGATTTCCTGCGTTTCAGATGGCAATTTTATGCGGCATTATATTTAGAGTCGCTAAATTTGGACCTACGTTATTTGCATTATAATCTACTAAGCCTTTACGGAGAAAATTTGAAGGTTGGATCGGATTATGAAAGTTTAAGTAATCCGAAAGTGGAATGTACAATAATAATTCCTGCACAAGACAATGGCCCCTGCCTAAGCTGCACTTCAGAATCCCCGTTCAAACTGTATTTATTGACCGTATCAGAAAAAAAATTTATTGCGGACATATCATCTAGGTCGAAAGGAAAAATGATGCTTTTTGTAATTTATTAAAGTTTCTGTTATAACCGACCCGGGCTTTGTTTGAACATTTTCCGTAAATTTTTTTTTTTTTTTTTTCCTGCAGTTTTACCTTCTTCATGCCCGAAATACGTTTCTGGAGCCTCCGTCGTTTATCTCAGTTCTTTTCCGAGGCTTTGGATTTCCGAATTTCCCGTCTTCGCCGCAGGTTTCCTCGCCGACCGGAGAGATAGAAAAAAAAAAAAAACCTTGTTTTTCAAATTCGAATAAGAAAACCGATTTTTCCCGCTCCTAAACCGGTTTCGAAAATGTTCGCCGGCGGGAGTAGATCGGATTTTCGCTTATCTTTTCGCAAAAAAAAAAAAAAAGAAAATTATCCGCGGTTTTTCGCCGGGCAAAATGAATTTCGTTTCGTGATCGAAGAACCGCCCTTAAAAGGCGTCGGCGGCTGTTACAAACGAACGCCCGGTCGAGGCAGTGCGTCTTAACCGGGTTGGGAACCGAAAAATTTCGGATTGTGCGAACGGCCTATTCTCACGTTCGGCTTCATGACGCGGGGGGAAAAGAGGACCGAGGGAGATATTTAAAAAAAAAAATAAAATAAAAACCATTTTATATCTTAAATGTCTTCTCTTTATGCAGAAGTTGGAATCAAAAGTTTCTCGGGTGTCAGAGCCAGGGTTCGACTTTTCAAGTTTTCACCTAAAAGTTTTTGATGTAGCTCTCACTGTTTGCCCTTCTTGTAAGAGATGTGGGTAAAGTATACCGAGAGCTGTCATATCTCCTAAATTCGGCCTTACAATTTCTCATGGAGCTCTGACATTTAGAGATTTCTTCCGTTCCCTGAGAAACCGTGCAAATCTTGGGCGCCCGAGAAGAGGGGGGCCTTGCTGAGACGTCACCCATTAATCCTGAATATGGATTTCACGTCAATACTTCTGTCATTCACGTTCAGAAACTTCTCGCAGTTCCGTTTCGTGACGTCCATCCCGCATAAAGAGCTCCGTCTTGGGAATTGGATACCTTTTAAATGGACTGTAAAGTAAATGCACTAATTCCGGCACGAGAAACGCTTTTAAGGTGTGAGCCTGGAAGCGTTTTTAAGATTCGCGTTGCGGGGCTTAATGATAATTTCCCTTCATCCGCCTTCCCCGCATCGTAATCGACGTTTCTGGCTGTGGGAAAAGGGCCCCAAAACTCAGAAGCCCGCAGTCCGGGAGGGCCCCAAGACGATCTGAAGCCGGAGCAAATGCATAAATCCTCGCCCAAAGAAAAGATTTCGGGGTTACAGGGATTTAAGTTGGATTAGGTTAATTATTACTTCGTTCCAGATAAAAGCCGCGTGCTATTGTTTCTCTTCCATTTAATCTCGGGCTCTCATTTGAAAAATTTCCCCATGTCAAACAAGAGGTATCAGTTACCATTTACCTCCCCCGAGAAAGTTAACAACTCTTACCAACGAAAAACGAAAAGTTTGCCCGGAAGAGGAAATCGCAGCGCGTTCGCACCATCTTATAAAATCTAATTGGAAGTTTCTCTGGTTCTGATTTTCCCGCACGTAATACGTTCTGGTGGCACTCCCAAGGCGTGATTCGACGAACTTGTCTCGCATTGGAAGTAACAAAATTTTTCGGCGTTCCCGCAGGAACCATCTCCGAGAGCCGCACGAAAGATGCAAGGGATGCGAATTAAATGTCAAGCCGATGATCGAAAGCACCCTTTTTTCCTTTCGATTTGCCGGCAAATAAATCAGGCGGATGTCGCCCTTTTGCCGAATTTCCGGGGCGATCCCAGAGTCTCCGGGATCGGAGGCCGAAATTCGCACTCCTTAAAGGTGAAAGTCGACCGCGCGTTCGGGCGCAGACCACAGAGCGGATCGCCAGCCCGAACCGCGGCAGGGTCCGACGTCTTGTCAGCGCCTTTTCCGACGTGCCGGCGTCGCCAAAGCGCTCCGCGCCGAAAACGGGAATTTTTGAATATTGCACGGGAGTTCAGCTGAAAAGGGGAAGGATCTGCTCCGAACCGATACGGGATAAAAGCGGAAAACAAACGGTTGCGGCATGCGACGACAGAATCGCATATTACAAGCGTAAATGTATAAACCGGGGGGGGTTTCATCCGGTGGGAATATTCCATCACTTTCGGGTGATGGAATCATATAATATTTATCCAAAGCGATATGATATGCTCAAATTCTTCGCAACCATTTGTTGATGCGTTTTCGGTGCCCCGAAAATCAGTTTTTCCATCAATATTTATGTGTATTGCCGAGTGCCTCGGGGGGGGGGGGGGATCTCGATGTCTGAAATGCGAGGATGCGATGAAAAGATGAAAATGCAGTTCGTTCTTATTTGTTCGGGCACTCCTTGGCCCTTGACTCCGTTCGGGAAAAACCTCGAAAGAAGCGACGTCTCAGGCACGGAATTTTTGTAGGTTGGCTCGCGCCTGAACCATCCACCTCGGGATTTTCGCTCCGCGAGCGTGCTCTTCCTTGATTTTTCAGGTTAAACTCCGGCAAACGCTTGAATCCGTTTAACCATTCCCGCGCATTGGTGCCGCACCCTACGCGCCTGAACCTGAGCGAAGAGCAATTTCCCTTAATTTGCATACCAAAGTTTCGATCTTGCGTCGTTGATCAATCTCTCGCATCAAAAGGGAATCTGTTCGATTTGCCGTTTCTCTTCATTACTTTTACAACGCACACTTCCAACATATATCATTTTTGGAGAATGGTGGGCGTAAGTTATAATATGGAAGTTTTCTCGATATTATATATATTAGATAAAAAGTAGTATTTTATCGATGCAGTACACGTTATTTATGATCATTATCCGTATTTATTATTTGGTTGCTGTATTCGACGGCTTAAGATGACATTTATCGCTGCCTCCTTTATCGTCTGGGGAACATACCTTTTTCTTTGTTTTCGTGAAATGATTTTTTGAATAAAATTTATAGTTAATGTTTTTATTTTTTATTTTTAGTGTAGCGGAAAACTTCACGCGCTCGTTTGCGCCGCGATTTATTGCGGTGATTCTGTCGATTGACTGCGGAATTTTTTTTTTTTTTTTTTATTGAATGGCTTTCTTGGAGTGACGTTCGTTCCCGTCGTTTCAGGCACCCATGAAGCGATGACAGAGGTGGCCGGAAGCGTGCCACTGCCTCCGGCAGGAGACCAGGTCATGTCGGTGCGTCACTACCAAGCCGGACCCCCGGCAAACATCGTCGCGGAGCTGACGGTAAGGGAACTTCGGCATTTGAATGCAATAAAAAAAAAAAAAATGTCAAAAAATGGTAAGCTTCCCGAACCGCGGGCGCAGCTCCCGCCATCGCGAGTGAACGAAAAAAATTCACCTGCAAGTCGAACGTTATGTAAACCGCACGTCACTTTCACGCCGATGCCGAACCGGGTCACGCACTTGTCACAATTCGCGGTCAAGGTCGCGTACGAAACGGAACTCGCCGCGGCTCGGCCCGGCTTTGCGAGCCGCTCGAAAACTCTCCCGCCTTCGGAGCGCCACGGTCGAGCATTTCCGGTTTTCCAACCTCGAGTTTCCGCTCTTTTGCGTCGGGAGGAATCCCGCATCGGGGGGGGGGGGAGGCCTCCAACCCCGCGGGCCGGAGACGTTCGGAAACCGAGGTCGGGACCGGCCGCGGCTCCGACAGCCGGAATTTCCGCTGCCGCCGGAAGGCCGCGCTGTTCGACGCCGAACAAATTAAGCTAATGGTCGTGGAAAATAAAAAAAAAAAATTTCCTAACTGCCTTAATCGGATGCGAGACGTTACGATGCAGATGACGACCCCGGAACACGCTCAAGGCTGTACCTTAAGCAACCGTGCGAAAGCGAGAAAAAAAAAAGAATTTTTTTTTTTTTATTTCCAACCGCTTTGTTTCGTTATATTCGATTTGTCCTTCGGAGGGAAGGTCGCGAAAGGACGCGCTTTGTTACCATCGCTGGAATTTTCGATCTCCGGATCTTTTTTTTTTTTTTTTTTTTTTTTAAGGCACCGAAGAAATATTTTTACTTTTCCTCCGATGCGTTCGCCCTCCGGGATCCAATAATCATAATAATTCTCGGTTGCCTGGGTTAAAAAATTCCTGGCTTTTTTTTTTTTTTTTTTTTTTCCTCTTCTTCTGCTTCCCATCTCGGGTACGACAATTATTGTGGCGTGAATGGATTACCCAATTACAGAGTTTAAACTGACCGATTACCGAAACCGATTGCAAATAATGGTTAACTGACGTGGAACCGAACCGAGCGGATGGAAGCGAATGAGGAAAAAAAAAAAAAAAAAAAGGAGCCGCGGATCCGTGGAGAGGGCCTTTCTGACCCACCGACCTCACGCGTTGCCGCTCAACGCTTTCCGGTAGCCGGAGAGCTGCCCGGTTGACGGCGAGGGCGGGGGAGGGGAGAACCATTCGCCTGCTGCCACTTTGCCTCCGTCGCGGGCTCTGCTCCTCCCGTCCGAAGCTCCGCTGGAAGATCCGCTTCCCCGATGGCAGATCGTAAATACCTCGCTTTGGTGGAAAATGACCAGTTATTGACCCACGGCCAGTTGAGCGTTACCAACCGGTTGCTCTCCCCATTAATGGAAATTCTTTCCGCGTTTCGTAACGTGGTGCTCTCCCGCCGGACGGCAGCGCGTCCTCGCCGTCTGCGGCACCGCGATCCGCGCCACCCCGCCAACACGCCTCGCATCCGCGCGTTCGCTCGTTCGCTCGAGTATGACGATCTCGGCAAACATTCGCGGGCGATGACAAAGGATTTCTCTCTCCTCTTTCCGAGCTCCGAAGTACACCGGTAATGCCGCAAGATCCGACGGAAGAAAAGCACGTCCACGTGCCGCTTCCGCCCATTTACTATGCTTCATTTCTTGTATTTGTTCCATTTTCTGCTCCGGAGAGCGCTAAATGCCCTCCCCTCCGGGGGGGGTGCATTTTTTTTCCCTCTCTGCTCACTTCGGTGGTTTCGGGCGAGTTTTTCTTTTTTTTTTTTTTTTCTTCTTTTTTTTGCATCCGGCCAGGAATCCCGCCGCGGATGTGTTTGTTTTAATCGATAGCATCGAAAAGTGCCTAAGGAAGCCACGCCGCTCGCTTAAGACGGAGAAGTGGCGCGAAAGAAAAAGAGAACGAAAATGCGAGATCCAGAAGGAGAAAAAGAGAGAGAGAGAGAGGCCTCTCCAAGAATCACCTTCAGATGGAGGCACCGACTCGGCATAGAGGAGGAGGAAGGGAGGACAACAACAAGACCAACTCAGGCATGTTACTGCTCCAGTCATTCTAGGTATCGAGCCAGGACGTGGGCGATTTTCATACCTGTCTTACACGTATTCGAATAGTGCCTCATTCGCGTCTCTCTCCGTTTCTGTCTCTCTTCTTCGCGGAAGCATATCTCCGTCTTTCTCGAAAGGAAACAGCCTTAGCCGCACCGCGACTTTCGCGATTCGGTTCGCATTGAGGTTCTCTCATACGGGAATGAGTCGATTTTTTTATTTCGTCAGTTAAAGCCAAGGCGATGCTTACCAACTTTTGAAATTTGCAATTTCAATTCACGCGAGGAATGATGTGAAAAAATTTAAAAAAAAAAAAAAAAAAAAAAGGAAAGGAAAATGAGGGACTGCAGTTCGAAGATCGAAAAAGGAAAATGGTAGTGATAGTAATAAGAGTGCCGACGAGGGAGACGGACGAAGAGAAGGCGACCTCGTCTGCGGCATGTCAGTCCGGCGGCAGTTCGAAAGTGATGGTAAAGAAGATCTGCGAGAACGAAACCGGTCCGCCGTCGTACGACTCCGGGGTTAACATAGACGCGGAACCGAGGGACGTGAAGCTGTTCCTGCGGGAGTGCAGGACGGTGCAGGGCGGTCCGTACCGCAGGGAGACCGACCACGATTTGGACTCGTGCTCGAAAGACAGCGGCTTCGGCTGCTACTCCGAATGCCACCGCCTGAAGGACCTCGAGCTCCTGCGGGAGATCCACGATCGGAGCAAGAGCGAGATCCGGCTGGAGTCGCCCGCGTCGAAAGATTCCGGGTTCTCGGACCTGAAATCGCGTCCCGGCAACGTCATGACCATCAAGTGCTCTCCCGGAGGCGATCCCCGCGAAAGGGTCGCCAGCTGCACTTACCTGTCCTCGAGATCGCCCCAACAGGATCCCGACAGCAACACAGTTACTTACTTGTCTTGTTCTTCGCAGGCCGATCCCGAGAACTCCATCGCGACGACCAAAGAAGGTAAGTCCCTTGCATTTCAACCATCGAACCGCTTCGATCTCGAAGCCCGCCCAACCGTTCGGAACGCCGCGCAGCCCTTAAGCTGGCGCTCCGGCTGTTCAGCTGTCGGAGGAGGATTTTTGCCGTCTGCGGCGATCGGACGCCGGAAATTTTGCCGGGATTTATCTCTGTTCCGAATCCCCCCCCCCCGCCTTTGCATCTTGCGACGCTGAAATATATTCGCTTAAATCGTCATCGGACAACGTCGCCAGGTCGACAGTAATTGCTGTCGCCACGGGTGAAACGGGCCGGTGCATAAAAATCCGTGCGGACGTCAGATAAATTATGGCAGAACCGAGCGCGTAAGAAATGCCGAACATATTAAGGCATTTTAAGTTAAACCTTAACGGAAGATGTCCATCACGCTTTTCGTTTCATTTGAAAATAACACGAATATCCATTATTAAGATTTATTTCGTCTTCAAACAGTCTACACTTATCCAAGTGCCATAATTTATCCGCGGGCCGCAGCTTAACAACCCAAAACGTCCCATTTAGCTAAGAACCACCGCGGATGTGCCGGGGCAGCACTGGGAGCGGTCCGCATGTCGTAATTTTAAACATTTTCTTTTTCCTCCATATTGCCGATACCGTACGGCAAGATACGCGTATAAATTAAAGGCGATTTTATGGCCCCGTCACGATTGGCTCTTGCGCGAGATTTTCGTTCGGCGATTTTGGAACTTACCCGCAAAGCTCGTTTCGCGGACATTTCACAGTCCCGCTCCGCATTCCGGGAGATTTCGCACGGCAACTTTGCACAATCGCAGGGCGACCGCTATCGTTACTGCCACTTCGGAATCTGAACCGGTGCCCCGTTCGCTTTCTTAACATTTAAACGGCTGGCGAGGCCCCGAAAATTAACGAGCGCCTCGGGCCACGGAGCTGCCCGGTGCGGAGGCAATTTTCCCGTGCTTTTCCGTCCACGTCCCCGGTACCTTGGAATCGAGTTTCCACGCGATGAGGAAATACGTGACGGCGCAGCCAACGTTACAGAACGTGAGACGTCGCTTTCAAGGACGATAATATTTCGCAACGATTTCGCGCGTTCGTCGAAAACGTAATTTTGCGTCTCCGCGCCTCGGATCTCCGTCCGCTTTCGGCGGCGATCGCCGACGCTCGGCGTTTCTCGGAACGCGGTTGCTGCCACGGATAAGAGCGCAATGGCGATCGGACGGGAAGCCGGCCCGATTCTCGGGTCGCGGGATCGTTTCCGCCGGCCGGGCGGCGATCGCCCGCCGCGCGCTGCTCCGGCAAACCGGTTAACCTCAGCCATCATCCCTCCTCCCCGGATGGGCCGCACCTCGTTGCCGGCGTCGTCTTGCGGCCTTCGCCGATGCCGAATAACCCTTTCCCACGACTCGGCGCAATCCGACAGTCAAACAGTTTAATTTCGCTTGGGAAAAATCAAACAAATCCGGGTTAGGGGCTGAAAGGGCGACGCATTTAAGCAATTCACCGATGCGAATGGGACCGACCTCGCTTACTCATTCCTTTTAAATATCAGCGATCTCGACATTTGAAGCGCCGCATTTTTCAAGCTTTTTTTTTTTTTTTTTTTTTTTTTTATTAAAATAAATATTTTAAAGTCACATCACCAAAAGCCGAATTGGTGACCGGACGTGTACGAACCGACGAACCTGATAACTTGTACATGAAAATCATTTTTAATCGCTTAATAACGGTCGATTAATCTTAACAATTTTCACTTTATTGATAAGCCACATGAGGATGGTTTTAAATGTAAAAATTATAAATAATTTAAATTATATAAGAAACAGCGTTGCATAATCGATTTCTTTCTCATCATTATTATTATTATTACTTTTCAATGTTCCCAAGTAACCCGAATTAATTGTTTATTTTAATGAACCGATCTTCGAGACGGAGTTAGCACGGCAAGGAACCGGCGTCTGGTCCGGAAAACAAATCCAGGGAATGGCTTTCGATCCCGAAAGTTTTCCAGCTTCGTCTTCTGCTGGAAAACGAACCGTGGAGCTTTCCATTGAAAGCGAGGGAAAGTTTCCATTATTAAGTACGAATCGGGGAATTGGAAAAAGAGTGGGGGGGAGGGGAAAAATAAAGAAAATGGTTTCGGGAATATTTTCCATTCGTTCGGATAGCGCCGCTTTTCCGACCGCCGAATGATTTATTTATTAATTTTTACCTTTTTAAAAGTTCGATCGCTTTTTGCATAAACGGCCCTCCGGACGTTCGGGAACAACATTTTTCGTTTTTTTTTTTTAACCGCCCCGGGTCGTGGCAGCAGCACGGATCGGACCCGCGATTCGGGAGGTTTCTCCTTGCGGGGACCATCCTTTCGGAAAGCAATTCGGGCGGATGAAACCGGGTTTATTTACGGTTTCCCCATTAGAATTTTATAAGTTCCGGCAGAAGGAATTGCCCTTTCGGAAATGAACGTCAATCACGTTTCTTATTTATAAACGGGGAAAAGTGCTCATTTCCCTTTCCCCTGCAGGTAGATAAATGCAAGATGCTGCTGCCCCCTCCCCCCCCCCAGCTCCGGTACATACAAATCAGTTACCACGTTTTCCTTTTCCGCGAGGATGCTGCGGAAAGAAAAACATTTTTCGCGCATTTTCGGACGTCCGCGTGATTGGCGTACACACCGCCGGTAACGAAATTTCCTAATGGAGAAGAGCAATCGTGATTGCCGGGGTGAAGACATTAAAGGTTAAATTCATTATTTTTATGCAGATCACCCGCGGTTAAAAAGGTGAATCATCCCCATTTGCAGCATGAAAAAAAGAAAAAAAAAAGTCACCGCGTTTTTGATCCCTCTCGCAACAAGTAACCACATTGTAAATACTGCATTACGAACCCCGTATCAAGGGGCGACACAGTGATTTAAGCCCCGCGTTTGCAGCAGCCCTCCACGACCGATTTAACACCTCCCAGCGAATTCGCTCTGATGCACCCCGCGCGCCGGAGTCGGCCACCGGCAGAAGAAACCCTTCGGTTTCGAACCTCGCCGAACCCGGTAGCGGGCGTTTGAAAAACGTCGAGTTTCATGACGTCACGGTTCACCATGTGAAAAAAAAAAAAAAAGGAGAAAAAACTCGAACCGTAAGGTTTTCGCCCGTGAGAGGGTTATTAATTACGTCACGAAAAAAAAAAAAAAAACATAATTTATTCAAATTCTCCGGGTCGGGGAGGCCGCGGGGCGGAGCGAAAACAATGGAAACCCGGTCGCGGAATTTTATCGAAATGCTCATTTTATGACCAATAACCTTTCCCTGGGAAAGATTTCCCTTTGAGATTCCGTTCACGTAGCCTCATCATCAGAAACCACTTCCATTTTCTTCCAGATCACATTCTCGGGTTAAATTTTTAAAAATAACCCCCGGATTCTTTCCCTTTCGCCCGTTCGGCCCTCTCCGGGGCCCGCCGGGCCGCGGCGTAGCTCCACACACCCCCTCCCCCTCCCCCCCCAAAAAAAAAACTTATTAATCGTTCCCTTTTGCGGAGCGCTAAGCGGATGACGCGGTTGGTACGCCGCGTAAAAAAAAAAAAAAAAAAAAAAAAACAGGAGGCTTTTGTTAAACGCGTCCGACGCCGGTTCAACGACCCAAAATTAACGGCGTGCGCATCGCGCATCCCTTTCCTTCCGCGCCGTCCGACCGCGCTCCGATTCAAAATTGTCAGATCGTTGAACCTCGTTGAACAAACGGGGCACAAAACGCTCGTTTTTTGTGATCCGTCTTCATCACAAAGGGTAAGCTCTTAAAAGTCCCCCCCCCCTCCTCCTCCTCCTCCTCCTCCTTTTCCCCTCCCCCCCTCCCTCCGTTCAACATTTCGGCTTAT
>JAOWBB010001724.1:0-43546 GCA_028565995.1 Ricinus marginatus | reverse complement strand
GGGGAGAGGGTATCCCGGGGCTAATTTACGATCGGATGATAATTCCTTACCCCCAAAGCCGGGATTAACGAAGAAACTGCGGCCGGAGAGGGATTTATGCGGAGGATACAACTTCCACCCTTATCTTTCATAATTTTCTTTCGAAAATCCATTTGGCGGGGGTTTCTCAGGTTCGCGCGTTCGCCTGCACCTCTGGCGAAATTTCATCGAGAAAGGTTCGCGGCAAAGGACGCTGCTGACGCGAGGGGCTCCGAACTTCTCGCCCTCTTCCACCTTTTCCGGGGATAAACTCGATTTCAAGTTCCCTGCCCCCGACGAAAACCAATAAAAATCCAACCCCCGTCCTCTGGAATTTTCACCCTGAAACAAGTTATGAGATTCGACGCGGAGAAAAAATAATGTTACTTCACACTTTTTATTATTAATGGAAGTCTCCTCGATAAAGTGCAGCGCTTTCGGAATTTATCGCCTTTCCACTCCATTCCAGCAGGAATCGGAGTCACCTCCTCGGTCTCCCGCCCGTTTTTGGTTCTCCCTGGAAAATTTCCTTTCCAGCCGGCCGGTTTTTTTTTTTTTTTTTTTTTTTTTTCCTGAACCAGTCGCGCTGAGGAAAATTATTTTTCCCCAGTCCCAAAACCGGAAAAAATAAAAATGCGAAAGCCATAACCACGGTCAACCGGCATAGGTTTTGTGCATTCACCACCAGCAGTGGTTCGCATGCACTGGAAACGTTTTACATTGAAAAATTCACTCTTTATTTTCTCAAAACCCGCGACTGGTAGAAACGAATGGGAACTGACACGTTGATGTTATTGCTGTGGGGTGTTCGATCTGGAATAAATTCAAGCACTACTTCAGAAAGAATTATGTACCGATGTGTTTTAATATAGGAAAAAAAAAAAAATAGCTGGATATTAATGCCCGATTATAAAACGATAAATTGTCGTGAAATAGTGCGAACGAGACAAAGCTCGGTTTTTGATATCTAAATCTAAAAAATTAAAATCGGTTTATTTAGATTTACGGGTCAGAAGAGCGGATCTATTTTTTTTTGTGCCACACCTGATCGTGTAGCACTTCTGAATCGCGCTGCTGCCACGGATCGGCAGTTGTTGCGTCACCCTCACTCCCGAGGCAAAAAGCAGCATTTTGGTCAGGTTCTTCGCTGTGCCTTCATACCTGACCCGAAGAAAAAGAGCGAAGCAACCGTCTGACCGGGTCTCTTCCTTCCGCCACAACTTTCTCGGTGGCTCTTTCCCCGTCGTTGCTCTCCCATCGCATCCACTTCGACGCTATTCTCGGTGCGGGAATAAATTTTTGGGTAGTTTCAGATTCATCTTGATGGGAAAATATTCCGCGTTTGATTGCCGACGCGGAGCGGAGTTCGAATCCCCGGGTTTTTTCGACCGCGTCGCGAATAAGCTCACAAAGTTTGCCGTTGAGGGAGGCGAGCAGATTCACACCCCTCGGATCTTTTCAACCCCCTTCCAGGACTGCCGGTCCCGCGGAGCTTCGGCACTCCTTTACCGCGAGGTTGAAGTGCCCGGTCCATAAGGCGAAACCTCTCGAATCCCCGGCATGATGGATATTTAATGTCTCGCAGCATCTGGCTGGCAAATTTCTGACATAAATTTTAGAATCTCCTTTGAATTTTCCATTAACTAAGCTTCTTCTTAGTTGCGGTCATTATTCCGGTGTTATTGATTTCCTTTAATGATCCGGTGGGGTAACAAATTTCTGCTACTCCAGCTAACTACCTTTGCATGCTCTCCTTAGTTTCCTCTGATTTTAATTACGGTGATCTATTTCCATTTTACGATAATACATTTGCGGGGATAATCCATTTTAATGGGAGCAGACCTTGTTCTCATCTCTTTAAAGTGATTTCTTGATGAAGATGCAGGGTGTATAAGTTTGAGACCCGTCGACCGTAATTTTATCAAGCGGCGAGATTTCGAAGCGGCAAACGGATAATGTTTATTGCGGCAATGAATTTACGTCTTTTTACGGTGGCAAATCAAATCCGCGTTCATTTCCAGCGGCGAATTCAGCCCTCGCGCCGGCCGGGAAATTCGCATCGTTGCGGCGGCAAGTGCGGTGCAAGCGAAGATGATCCGGGACATGAAAGGATTTGCCGTTTGATGCGACGCGATGGGTTCCGTCTCCGAGCGTTTTCATCTGCATATGAATGGCCTTTCCCCCGGAAAACTCTCCGGATGACGCGGAGGTGAAGGAGTAGGAGCGAAATTCTCCCTCGTCCCGGAAAAGTTTTCCTCCTTACCTTCCGCGAGCTTTTGGATTTGTCGTTTGGGTGACTTCGTGTCCGGGTTGGCTCCCTTTTCGGGTCTGGCCCCTGCAGGTTTTCACTGCCGGGCGCACGCTCTCGTCGCCTTTTACCCGTAACGAGGCAAACACTGTTTACAATTACTCAAAAATCCGCTGTGACCCTCCAGTTTCAGACTTAATTCGTGCTTTGTGCCACGTTAAAAATTCAGCTAGATTGAACCAATAATTGCTTTCCCTCAATGTGACGTCTTTCCCTTCTGTATAATTTATCTATTCCATTCAAATTAGACCTAATTAGGTCTGGTATCATTAATTTAATGAGCTGTCAGAACCATCATTGCTGGAATATTAATCAAAATTTCTCAATGAATATCTCTGTATTTTTGGAACCGGAGAAAACAAAACGGAAAATGTTGCCGATCGAACTTTTGCGAATGGTAAATCTTTTGCTTTAAGAAGCATTTCTTTGTCCGAACGCAAAGGCAGGCTGCATATTCCACAGCAATCCGAAACTCCATCAGGAAGGTAAAAGATAAAAAGTATGTTGCGCGAAGGAACGGGCACAGGTCGTGCCGTCATTCCAGGCACGGATTCATCATCATTTAGACTAAGATGTTTTACTTGCAATTAGGATTCGTCAAGTATTTCTCCAGTTCCACGACACCGCGCATGTTGAAACGCTGTGCGGCTGCTTGCAGGTCTCCTGGGTCAGGCACAGGGACATCCACCTGCTGACGGTCGGGAGATACACCTACACGAGTGATCAGAGGTTCGAGGCAATACACAGCCCGCACACGGAGGATTGGACTCTGAGGATAAGGTACCCGCAAAGAAAAGATTCCGGCATATACGAGTGTCAGATAAGCACAACTCCGCCGATTGGACACCCCGTGTACCTGACCGTGGTCGGTGAGTTTCCTCTTCGATTAAAGTCCGTTAGGAAGTCAGGAGCGCATAGGACGTGCGGAAAAGCGGGTTATCCGCCGGTCAAAGAAAATACTTTTTGCACTTGCGGCGCGGGAAATTTCAGATCCACTTCGGATAGCTCCCGCATTTGATGAAAATTCAGTTCTTCCATTTCGCTGTCGTCGGAGAAACTTTCCCACTTTGCAAAACTCTGGCCGCGGATCGCGGGCTGCGTCTGGTGACACGAAATGTTTTATCATCTCTCGAAATTCACCTTTTCCCATTCGGACCGAGGTCCGTCGACGAGAAAGGAAACCTCCGAAAGGAAAAACTAACATCTTTTGACACTTTTCCGGATAACATTTACATTTTTGACTGATTTCTCACCGATTTAAATCTTCGGAATGAAAATCAACAAACTTGCAATGTTTTCGCGCAAATTAAATGCGGGTTTAATTATTTTTGTTTTTTTTTCCCCGATTCGGGAACGGGAATTGAATATCCCTTAAATTAATTTTTGACTCTTAAAAATTCGGCAAAGGGCTTTTAAATGGCGAAACTCGCCCTCGCAGAGTCGCCAGGGATCACATCCATTTGAAATCGGAGACGGCAATTTTATCTTCGTTAAATATGCCTTCATTTAACACAGGATTTAATAGAGAATGTGCTTGAAATGCGGTCTTTGTTTCAAATTTCCTCATTTTCCCAAATGCGGCCCGTCCCGGCTTTTCCGACATCTTGATTGCAATAATCGCATGGTAACGGGCTCAAATTACCACCGCATTATTGCCGCAGATAATATCCCTGTCAGTTCCGTCCAGGCAAAACCCTTCGATGACACTTGTTTTTACAACAGGAAAATATTCTCTCCCCCATAACAATATATCATCTCGAGCTTTCTCAAGTGCGCGAAAAGCCCATATTTTCCGCAATAAACGCCTTCCTTTCTTTCTTTTTGACCGCGGACACTCGCTTTTTAAATAAGATTTTTCCCGCGATTCGGTGGATCGGAAAGATATTTTCCCGAGCTTTCCCGACCGAGAATTTTGAGCGGGTCGGTCACGATTTTTCCATTCGAAGCGAACGTCAATCGTGATTTTTCCCGGGAAAAACGCGAAAAACCTCCGGTTTAGGTCGCCCCAACGGAAACCACCCCCACGGATCTCGGCTTCCGCCTTTTCCCGGACCCGAAAACTACAGCTCCGGTTTTCGATGGCAGAAGCTGGGTCCGGCGTCGTGAAAAATTTTACCGCTCCTTAAATTCGTTCCCCCCCCCCCCGCAGCGGGCCGGCGATGTTTTTCCTTTCTTTTTTCATTTCGCCCCAAATTACGGATCGGTTAAAAAGCGAGGAAGGGTAAAAAGGGAAGCGGAAATTGCGATGAGAAAAAAAAATAATAAAAGGCAAGACAACGTTAACAGCGGAAAAAAAAAAATAGAAAAGACAGAAATGTTAAATGAGTGCTGATATCAGAAAAGAGAAATAATTTTAATCAGTAAAACAATGGCAAAGCTAAACGATTGCTCCTTCCTCGGTTTGGTAACAAAGAGTAATAAATTGCTGAGAAAAAACCTTTTTTTTTTGGGCAGCCCATCTCCTTTCCCCTTCTCGGCCTGTAGCATGCTTTATGGCAGCCAAATGGAAGGAATACGACATGGAAAATAAAATAGATTAATGCCATTTGAGTCCCGCTTTCTATTATAGAAATTACGTGATCCGGTTCGGTAATTAGTGACTTGCTCAAGGAAAATTTCATCTTCTAAAGAAGAAAAATCCCACGTTGAATTGGGAAATTTTCCCTTTCGCCATTTGGAAAAGGAAAATTTGTAAAAAGTATGAAAATCGATGGTTTTCTATCGTTCCAGAACCGATAACGGAAATAATTGGCGGCTCGGATTTATTCATAAACACCGGAAGCACGATAAATTTGACTTGCCTTGTGCGATACGCGCCGGAGCCTCCGCCCGCGATCGTCTGGAGCCACGACCGGAAGGTAAGCTAAAGGAGGACGGCGCGGAAACTCAAATGGGGTCGGAGCTACGGTCAGATCTCGAGCGGACGGCAGCGTCTTCATCTTTCAAACTCGGGAAATTCCGGTTTCAGGTAATCAATTTCGATTCCCCGCGAGGGGGCATCAGTCTCGTGACGGAGAAAGGCCTGGTGACGACCAGCAGGTTGCTGATCCAAAAGGCCATCCTGTCGGACACAGGTCTGTACACGTGCGACCCGTCCAACGCCAATTCGGCAAGCGTCAGAGTTCACATACTGAACGGTAGGTCGCCCTTTCCAACTTCCCCCGCCGGATTTCGCTGCTGCGGAAGTGAAGCGCAACTTTCTTATTTTCGCAGGAGAGCACCCGGCAGCCATGCAGCGGGGGGTAGCCATCGCCACGTCCTGCCCAACTTTATTAAGTGCCTTAGCAGCACCGATCGGGATCCTGCATCTGCGAAGCGTCTAGCATCGACCGAAAAGGATCGACTCTGATGCGGAAGGTACGAAGGACCGGAGGCTCGCGACGGCCAGCGCGGAGGTTCGCGCTCCGCGGGGCGCTTCCTCCCGGGCGCCTCTGGCCCCTGCCGGGGGCCTCCTTCCGGCGCGAGAGAAGAATTTGCCTTGCTCGATCGCAGGATCAAATAATTCCGCTGTGCGAGCTCCAGGAACGAGCGAACGAGCGAACGATCATCGGGAAGATCGACGATTTTTAGTCAATGCCACTGAAAATTCAATAATGAAATAAAAAAAATAATTTGTAAGAATAAATATAATTAATTTGTAAAAATAAAAAAGAACTTTTCAAGTTAGTCGTTCATAATTTATTTGCGGTCCTCGGCAAAGGGGAAAATGGAGGCAGGACCCGAAGGGAAGCCCCGTCTGACCCCAGAAACCTCCGAAAATTTGCCCTCGCTTCCAGCATCCAAAATTGAAAATGAATCTCCATAGATCATTAGCAATCTGTGAGCATAGAAATTAAATAAAGCATTTAATCGATATTTTTTTAAACCATTAATTACACTGGAGTTTTCCAATTAATGTTATTCTACTGATGTCGGAGAAACGTTAAAAATATTTTTTAATTTAAAGTATCCATGTTGTTTTTATTACCTTATTTCATTAATGAATGATTTTTTTTTTTTTTTTTCAATCAAGCTCAATTTCATAATATTTTCTGGTGTTATTTCACGAAAACAAATTAAAATGCGTAACTAACGATAAAACAAACAGTGAATTATTAAAACTTTATTCCTCTTTAATGCACAAATCTTCGGTGTCGCAAGGTTTTCTTCTATTGGGTCGCTACCCTGATAAATTATGCGGACGCGGAGGGATGCGACCATGACTCTGGCTAACCAGGTACCCCAACGATTCGCTGTCGGTCCTTTCCCCTCGCCTTCATCTGTCCGATTGTATCTCGGTGGCAAGAGCTGCGCGAATGTCTGCTTCGGGTGTGCGATCTAAGCTAAAGCCGCGATGTGTCTCGTCAGAAATGCCAACGGCAACAAATCATCACGGACAGATCTTGCCAGATCGCTTTGCTTGCATGTTTGGAACCCATGAATTAAAACATCGCAACGGGAATAAATCTTACAAAATCTCAGATGTATTCCTTCTGCTCTCACATTGTGCACGGAGTTCTGCGACGCGTGGCAAATAATTTTGCATCCGAAAAAAAAAATAAAACAAAATAAAATAAACGAAAATTTTCGAATCCCCGCAAAAGCATATTTATAAAAGGAGAAAATAAATCATTCCAAAAAATTAGAGAAAATATGCGAAGACTTTAATTTTAAATTACTTAGGATTTAAGCTAATTATATTGAAGCTTTTCAAACCACAAGCAATGGCAGGAATTAAGGGCACTGAAATATTAAATTATTCTAATAATATTCATCGCAAAAATAATAAAAATAATAAGAAGAAGTGAAGTCTGAAGATGCAAAAATTGTGGAGTCATTCAAATTATATTTTAAAAATCTTTGTATAACAGTTTTTCTTCAAATTCATAAAACTGCCCACTTGGTGAAATTGAACATTTCTCATTTTACATCTCTGAAATTTTTTCGCTTTTGGGGAAACAGAAAAAAAAAAAAAATCAACCGGGATATTTCTTTCGTAAGGTAATAAAAGCTTTTTTATGTCGTTATGATATCAACATGTCCAAGGCTTTGTCGCGGTCACTATTTGTCTTCTTCAAGGCTTCTTCCACTTTTTCTTCCTCGAATCCCAAATCCAACAATATCATCATCGAATTCAAATACTTTTTAGTTTCTTCCATCCGAAAATTATTTACGTGCAGCGCCCGTTCCACTAAATCACTGGGATAGTTTTTCTCCTCCAGTGTCTGCACTTGAAGCAGGAATTCGATTATCTGCAATTGAAACGTTATCTGATAACGAGCTCAAAAAAAAAAAAAAAAAAAAAAATCAGACTTAATCATTTGTACATCATTGACTCGTTTAAAATGACGATGGCAATGTTTTTACTAAATCGAAAAATTCGGCGGAATTTTTTTGCCACGTGTACGATCGGTCGCTTAACCCGTCAGGTAAACTGCTCGATAACATCAGAGTAATAACATTTAAAATATTATTTTATGAAAAGAGCAAAAGAAAGTTACCTTTTTGTGGTCCCCGTCAAAAAATTTACAAGCTCTCGCTACCCTCGGAAGAGGAAAACCCATTTCGCTAATATGCTCGGCCAATTTCAACAGATCTGGCATTAATCGCGCCGTAGGATCTGACAGTCTTCTGTATGATTTTCTCCCCAGAACTGACGGTTCCGCTGCCTGATTTGTTAGAAGAAAAAAAAAGAAAGAACGTAAAAGAAAAATCATTTTAACTTTTAACTCCTCCCAACGCAAAACAAATCCAATTCGGTATTTTTAAAACATTTAAAAAGAGTTTACGTGTTTGAAGTTTAAAAACTATGGTAAAAATAGGTTTACTAAATGAAGCATAAATACCTTAGGAAAACTTTACCTTTCGACCTTCTTCCTTGTATGTGGAGGCCTTTGTTAGTTTTTCAACTGCAGCATCTCTTTCCCTGCTTTCTTCCAATTCTTTCTGCAACTCGTTTACTATATCGGGTACGCTTTTCGAGCTGAGATCGAAGGGACAACCTTTTTCCTTTAACCGATTGCCTAAAAGTTAATCAGATATTATTTTTTTTTTTTTTTTTACTCATGTGCAGTCAAATTATACTTTTCAAAAGCTGACTCCCCCGAAAAGTATCTGAAATCGCATTTATTTGATTGTAAAAAAAAAAAAAAAAAAAAAAAAATAAAAACTGCATTAGATTTTATAATAAATATAAAGTATGTATTCCGCCTCAAGTGATGGCCAATCAAAAGCCCGTGTATTCTCACCGTTTTCACACGTATAAAAGTTAGATGCGGAGCTTTCTTCAGCGAAATAATATGATGTTTACTTTGAAGGTATGGAGTGTAGATATTCTAAAGTATTTTTACCTATGGGATGATTATCTGTGTGCCTCGTCGACGTTGCAGGACCCGAAGAAATACCGGTACCACACTGATTTGAAAAGTTATTAAGTTCATAATTATACACTTGAAAGTTTTCACTATTACAATTTGGAGGATCACAACGGTCGGTTATATTATAATTTTCGGGTATTACTGAATCATTGTAATTTAATGTTGCAGCGCTATTGTAACTATTGTGGGGCGTTTGGCCCCATTCGTACGTTTTGTTCAAAGCAAAGCCATTTTTGTTTAACTCTTTATCGATAATGTTACAATTATTATTACACGATTGCTTGATATTATCCGAGGTTAATATACTCGCCAAAACCTCCATGTCATTAATTGTTTTTAACTCCATATTGTCGAACGGACTGGAATTATCGGATTCAAAATCTGAAAGGTTAAACAACGAAGAGGCCGGTTTGTTTGAAAGCGAGTTTGCTTTGACGCAAATTGGCGTTAAAACTGAATCGCCTAGCTTAGGATTAAGTAAGTTTTGTCCAGACTCGGCTCCCTCATCCTTATTGCCTCCTAATGTAAGATTATGAAAATTTTCAAGATCTTGACATACATGTTCAGCTGCCTTTGGCCTCTCTTTTCTTCTCTCAATAATTTCCTGCCTCATTTTCTTCCATTCCATTAACTTGCTCATAACAATATTTTCGAGTCTGAAATCATACTGAAATTATATATGAGAAAATTAATAAGCAAATGACCTTTACTGCAACCAAGATTTTCATTCAATTTTTGTATCACAAAGCGATTAATCACAGAAATGACAAATGTAAAAACAAATGACACAAAAAAATTTGAAATTTTTGTAAAGGAACAAAACTCATAACTAATGCAAAATGTTTTTAAAAATGGAGAACCATCCGGCCCAATTACACTATCCCATTGATTAGAAATAGTGCTTTTTATACCTCACTATAGAGTATTTCACTTGGAGTACTATTCTGACAGCTAAATGGCAAAGTTATTTTTCTTGGTGGTTTGTACTGTTCACTAATCTTGACTGGCACTCCATCTACAAAGGTGTTGGGTGTTTTCTCATTTTTCTTGTTATGTTGGAACATTCTTCCTTAAAGACAGAGCCTGAAAAAAATTTCTGAAAATTCTTGAAAAACTGAAAATAATTATTCTTTAAGAATATAAAATTTTATAAAGCCTAGAAAAGCTAAAACTATTCCAGTTTACAAATAATCTGTTTTATTGACATTTGCAGCTCAGTCTTTTAGGTTTCAACCTGATACCTTCTTCACATCTATCAGGTAAAAAACAAATAATAAAATTTCATCATTGTTCACCAGAATAGTGTTAATTTTCAAAACTGGTAGAGAAATGTCATTTAAGAAACCAATAAAAAAACTCATAATTTATTTCAACATTTAATAATCTCCTTAGTGGAATAATTAATTTGACCCAGTTAATAGTTAACAATATATATATACATATGATTTCTTAATTGATTTAAAAATGACCAAAATCTGTATCAAGTACACATTTACTATGATAGGAACCTACAATTATCTTGAATTATAAAACGTTTAGATAATGGAAAACTTTATGCAGAAATCTACAAATAATTTTAAGTTAATAAAAAGTAATGCACTTTTTTTTTTTTAAAGATGGAATTTTGGATGCAAAATTAATGTAATTAATTTTTGCAGGAAACAATTAAATTCAGCATAATTCTTTCCTGCAAAATAAATTAATGAAGAGTTTATTCATTAATTTCTCCATAAGATATGTTGAAAACTATTTCAGAGTTCGAAAAAGACTTTTAAGAAGTAGAGTATTTCACATTAGATGTTACCAAAAAAGAAAAAAAATATTAATAATTTTAGTTTTTAAAGGATTCGTTTTTTCGTGCAATACCGTATTTTTCGTAACATGTCCCATGTCGCACGATAATAATTATTTGCTATACCTTGACAGCTGATTCATGATGTAATCATCCGGACATGTTTGTTTTCACCACAGACACAAATCATTTAATTGAAATACCCAAAGCGAAGTCTCGTTTCCCGGTTCCAACTGTTGACTGCTGTCTTCCCCGCTTCTTGATTGAAATATTGGAATTATTTTACTTTTTTTCTTTTTTTTTGATTCATTACGTAAACACATTAAAGTTGGATGAAAATATTTTATTTGCCTTTTTTATTTATTAAAAATGAAAAATTCCACAATGACGAACCAGCTAGCCGCTTTTGCTTCCTTTTCATGAAGAATTTAAAATCAAAAATCTTGTCAGGATTCCACAGATTTTAACGTGTTTCTGAAGTTCTCAATTCCGACTATTTTTTTTTCAACTCGTTCTTTCAAAAGCAACTGTGAAAAATAACGCTTTAAGATCATTTTCCTTTCCCCAAAAGCCTTGAGAATGTGAGAAAGTCCTGCAAGGGACACGTTTCAAAGACCGATCAATGAATTACTCTTCTTATTGGTCAATTTTACGAGGAATTAACAAGAATTCTTTTTCTGTAAATTATTTTGCTTTTTAAAAAATATTTTTTAAACATCGTTTCGTAATGGCGTCACCGGGTCACCTTTCCTCACATTTTCATTAAAACTTTTTTATTAGACTTTTGATTTAAAACAAAAAAATTCTTGTCCCTTTTTTGATTTCGACATTCTACAATTTTCTCTTTTTAAAAAATAGAGAACTGGTAAATTTTAAATTTAACTTTCTAAGCAAATGAACTAAATTCATGCATTAGCATCTTAGAACGTAAAGGTACGTGGATGTTAGAACAAATCAGAACTTTTTACAGAAAGTGGATCGCTTTCGGACCGTCTAATAATTTTAACTTCACAGTAAATATTTAATGCGGTCGTCAAATTATTTACTTCGATGTCTATTCCCGTGCAGTTTGACTTCGGGTTGTTGTCAGAAATTCAAGGAAGTTAAAACAGAGGAAAATAAAAAAAACGTGCTGGAATGTTTAAAAATTTTACATTTAATTGGTAATTTTAAATGTTATTTTGATTCAAGGCAAATTGTTTTTATCACGATTCTTAACAATTGTTTGGCACAGTTCTTTCGTTCGTTGACACGTTCGTGATACATCGACAATGACCATTATCAACACATTTATAAAATTAAAATTATTTGTATTATTGTATCCGCACCGGGATAATGAGCAAATTGGCTCAGATTTAGTACATTTTTCTTTTGAGTAAATATTCATGTGTCATGCTAACAAGAAACTTAAAAGGAAAATATCAAATAACATGACTTCAAATTATAATTACAAACGTAGATAAAACTAATGTTTGTTAAAAAATTTAAAATAGAATTAATAAAGATGTAATAGGACATCTGAACTTAAAAGTCCGAGAATCTTAATTTATTGTTGGAAAATTGCTAGTCATAAGCGAAGCCACTGCTCTTCACATAAACATTCTTTTTCTTGTCTCATGCTATTTTTGAACGCTGACCGGCTATACCATTATGGGATCTTCATGACCTGTCCTGCTTCCTATAAATAAATATTTTCACTTATTACTAAATATTTTAAGAAAAATAGAGATTTAAAAAAGATCTCATGAAATCATGATTTATTTATCATATTCATTACAATTGCCATATGTATTGTAATTGCTCATAAAAAATTAGCTTAAATTATAATATCGTGTATTAATAATACTTCAATATTGCTGTACAATATCGCTAATAATAAATATTCATTATATAATGAATTATAAAAATATAATAAAATACATAAGGAATTACATAAATTCTCTTATGCAATAATGCAATTTTAATGAGTTTTTTATACGAAAAATATATACATAAAGTTTTAAAACTACCATAGCGCTGCATAGAATCATCAAATTAATACAATAATTGAATTTTTACATTATTTTATAAATTTATATTTAAAAGAGTATCATTTATACAGAATTGAAAGGACATTACCTGAATCATTATCTACGTCATCAAGCGATCCATCATCGATATCGGTAGATAAGAGATCGTCATCGGAAATTGTTCTTCGTAAAGTAGGTAATGCTGAGGTTAAGAGGGCTTTTTCTTTCTGAATTTCTTGTATATGACCTACCAAAATAGCTTCTTCAAATTCAGACTGATCAATTGAATTCGAGTTATTGCTGACACCACCAAAATCATCTGGGCTATATGCCTAATAAAAAAAACATTAACTTTCAATTTGAATTTATTAAAACAACTAATAATTTTTCAACTTCGTAAAACTGCTAAAAATTATAAAAAATTTTTTGTTCTCACTTTAGAACTTCTAAGAGAAGAAAGTCTGTGCGTGGCCGTATGACAGGCTGTATCTAAAGTGTCAATATCAGCCAAAGTAGATCTAACTTTCTTTAACTGTTCGCTGATTATTGTTTCGATGCATTGAGTTTGCTGACTAATGTCATGTAGAGAGTCTTGTGCTGGAACAACTTTATTTGTTCGTAAAATACAAGGCGCAAATACTATTGCCAGAGCGCTAGCATTCATCCTGTTAGTATCTTCTTGAGATGCAACCCTGGAAATAAAAAGTAATTAAATAATTCAATAAAATATTTCTTTGCAAAACTACTCATCTGTGGCTTGAAAACTTTATCATTTTGTTATTCATATCGTAAATGATTAAAAAATTCCCTTGAAACAATAAAAAAAATGAAGACTAGCATGAACTGAACCACTGACTTGAAAATTATGAGAATAAAAACGTCAAAGTTTTCGAAAGTTTTAATTGTGTAGTAACTTGTTTCATTTGTTTAAAAAAAATATTTTAAAATTTATTTAACACTAAATAAGTTGATATGTAAATCATCAAGATGTATACTGATACCTCGCCAAATGAAAAATTAATCTTTCCATAAGATCAAAATTTGGTTTCGGTAATTTCTTAAGAATAGCAAATAATGTTGAGATTCTATCTTGAGGTTCAGTCAAATTTGCAGCCCTAAGAAAATCTTCATAGCAGTCAAAAGTGAGCAATGGCTCGGGCATTTCACGAAAGAAGCATTTTAATACGCTCGTTAATACATGTACTTGGTAGTTTTCGAAATTTACTAATTCATGGTGACCTTCTTCAATTTTTGCTTTCAATTCCTTTACTTTAGAGCTCACCTAAAATAATAAAAAATTTGGTTGAACAAAATATTATTTCAACATTTATTTTTAAATCTATAAACAAATCCAATAATTTAAATTCTTAGTGATTGAAAATAAACACCCATATATTAACCAAAATTTTAAAATGTAAAGTATAATTAATGATTAAGTAAAATTTAAATACACAATTTACGTGAAAATAAACTCAAAATAATATAATATATTTAGTTAAAAAATTTTTAAAATTAGTTTTTTAAGTACAATTTATTAGAACTTACTCCAGATTTCCTATAAATTCCTTCTGTGTAGAGGCCATACATTTCTATTGTCGTTATAAGTCGATCAACGACAAGTGGTACTTTTCCATCAGTTGCTAATTTATGCACTGGGACACCAAAGACACGTTTATCAGGATTAGTCTCTTGGTTCATTCTACATTCAATTGAAACTTTACTATAACATTTCTTGTGGCAAGTCATTTTGCAGTCTAGAATTGTAAAAAAAGTTTGTTTATTTGGAAACCATATAAATTTAAATTATTTTTTTAAAAGTTGATTTTCATATTTATATGATAAACAATCATTAAATATAACTCAACAAAAATTAATAAACCTTTTCCTGTGGTGATGTGGTTTTTTATTGTCGATTTAATGATAATGTATAAATTATAAATACCCAACAATAAATAACTTATTAATCTATTATAATAATAATTTATCTAATAAACATAAATCATAAATACCATAACCTAACCCGATCGTAGTTTATTTTGATAATCACAAAATTTTTCTGATAAAAATGTCTTTAAACTCATTATTTCATAACTTAAACTCTATCCCAAAATCTCAATCTCAGTATGCACTGATCTGAAAAGTTTATGAATTTCATACTTTTAGGTTATGATGCTTGTTTTACGAAAATTCTAAATTATAAATCCCAAACATTTTTTCATTCTGAAAATCAGTTAAACTACTGCAATGGAAATTTCATAAAAGTTATTGCACATGAAATATTTTATTATATATAAAAAACTTACTTTGACATACTAAACTCCTCTCTATAGGCCACATAAAAAAACTGCTACACACTTCACACGCAGTGGGAATATTAATAATCGTTAACATAAAAAAATGTCCATTGAAATTAATATTTTCTTCTGCTTTCCAACGTCGCTTTTCCTTTTTATGTTTTTTATTATTTGGTTTATCTAAATCTATTCGAGATAAAGTCATAAATTCATTCATAAAACCTCTGAACGCATTCACACCCATAGTCACTGAAAAATCTTCACGGTTATTTTCTGAATTGCACACCGTCTTCATGACCTATGAATTAAAATATTACGTCTATAATTAGAATTTGCCTGGAACTTTAATTACTTAATAAATAATATAGTTATTAAAAATCTAAGATTTTCATTGAATATGTGAAATGATTCAAGTACTGTTAATTTTTTCCAAAAGTAATAGTTCTTGCTGAAAAACATACTCTGATGCTAATATATCATTAATCAATAATAATTTATCTAATATATTTTTAAGGTTTGCTATTATATTAATTGGAAGCATTCTCTACTTTTTGAAACTTCACTCACATGTATAAAGTTTCCAATCAAATCTTTATATTTTATATTTAGAGTATCTCCATGATGAGTCGCTATGCTATAGGTAGCAACTAAATTGTCTTTAAACTCTCTTAAGGCTTGCTTAAACATTCTATCAACTTCACTGGGGCGCTGCTTTCCCTCTTCGCTTTCCATTTTGTAAATCTAAAACATTAAATCGTATTTAATGTAATTTAAATTTTCAAGTGACAAATTTTTTTAATATCATAAATGATTTAAACATGAAAAATAAAAAAAAAATATTATTGTGCAATAACTATTATAAATCATTTCTAAGAGATCCTAATCAATATAGTATTTTAAAAACATACCTTTTTAGTAATAAAATCTTGCATTTTTTGAAGTTCTTTTACATCTGATATAATTTTATCTGTCGAATCCATAAATTCCGAGGTTCCAGTGAGTGAAAATTTGGAAGAAACAGATTGTTTAGTATCATAAGACGATCTAAAAAAATATATATAAATTTGGTTAATAATTCAATCGTTAAAGTTACAAAACTAGAATGAATAAAAATGTGAAACTTCACAAAATATGTGATTGTTCATGTGAAACTAATTATAGTACAACATATAAATAAAGTCTGAGATTTTTTATGTATATTATAAATATCTAAATTGTAAATTGTTTATGTTAACGTTAAATTTTCAATATTAAAAAGAATTATAATTATGAATTTTTTTTATAGAAGTCAAATTAAATAAATATTAGTAAAATTAATGTATTGAATTAAACAATAAATATTAGTCAAATTTTAAAAATATGTAATTTTAAATTAAAAATAAAATGAAAATAGAGAAATATTTCTCTCTCTTTTTTTTAAATGAAACTGATTAGGAATTTTTGAAGTGAAAAATAAAAAAGCCAACAATCAGAAATTTATGCTTTAATTAAAAATATATTTAAAAAAAGTTTTTTTTTAGCATTTAAGTTTGAATTTTATCATCTATTTCAGTAAATTATTGGGAGAACAATTCAGATCTTCCAATTAATTTTAATAATGTTATTGCTCAAAAAATTTTAAAGAAATATCTTCATCTTTAGAATAAAGGAATGAAGAATTCTGTATTAATTAAAATAGACCAGGTTCCTACAAGAATAAAATAGTACACAGATTTATAATAAAGTAATAACTTCAATAATATGAAGTGAAGCATACGTCATGAATAAAAGTATCTGTCTCTTCAATTGAAGATAATAAATAATTTACAAATACAAAAAACCAAAATTATAAACAGGAATTTATTATTGGAGCGAAATTAATAATTTTATATTAAAAAAACTGAAAATTTAGAATTTTACCTTGTGTGTTTCCTATTTTTTCTTTGACAAGGCATTTGCAGTACACCTCCATTCTGTATACATTTCGTATGAAATAATTGCTTACACTCTGAAAAAATTAAAATTATATTTCATATGAAAATAAATATTTGAGAATAAACAAATCTCGACAGGAATTAAAAGAATTAGTCGATCAGCTTTTTGATTCCTGTAAGATTCTGCATAATTGTCGACACATCGAACATAATTTTAACTACATTAAAACTATCTTTAATAATCATTATAAGTAATAAATTCTGAAATAAAAGCTGATCTGCAAAAAAATAAAGGTGGAAAGTAGAAAACATTTTTTCACGAGCTAAAATTGAAAAATAATAACATTTCCTTGTTAACATTAAGTCTTGTAAAAAATTAAAAAAACCAAGAATTGTTATTAGTTATATATTAAATCCATTATAATGAATAAAATCTGAAATTAAATTATAAATAAATAATTATATAAAAATTATAAATAAATTAAAAAATTACATTACCTGAACACTTATGACCTTGGGTCACGAATGCATCCATAGATTTTTCGCAAAAAACACATCGGTCTTGCTTTGAAAATCTAGAAACTTTTCTAAATCTGTGACCTCCTATAGTGAACATTGTTCTTCCTTTCCATTCCAGTATATCACTGGAATGCTCAAGATTTTCGCTATTTCTTCGTCCTTGCTCAGATACCTCGGGTATAAAAAGTGAATTATTTCATAATTTCGTATCTCTAATTATATACATTATTTTAATTAAATTTAAGATAGTAATATTAATCTTAATTCTAGATTTTTAATTACGTAAAAACAAAATAATTTATCTCTGCCGCTTTATTAGCTATTACAAATTAACTGAAAAAATTTGATACAAGAAAAAAATTTTTCGTTGACAACTTCACAAATTAATACTTTTTCTCTTTTAACTTACATCTTTCAAATGATCTGCTTCAATTTTTCTGTTGATATCATTGCATCTGCCACTATAGGATGGAATGGGGTCTGAAGCAGTTCTCAAGCATACGGGAGCAGAATAATCATCCCTTTGCATAACTCTGTTATTGACAGATCTCTCATTATCTGACAAAAGAAAAAAATTTCTTAAATTAATATTCTTAGAGTTTTAGAGTGATTGCAATTAGTCAATCAAAACAATTTTAATTAAAATATTCAGTGTACAGATAAAATCTTTTGATAACAGCATAAATACAGAATTAGAAACAGAAATACAGAATTAGAAAAAAAATCTTAACCGAGAAGCTTGAAAGATATTTTGTAAGAAATTCAATAACAAAAATAATTATGAATACTGACATTAAAATTAAGATTACTTTTCTTTAAATATTTGCTTTAATTTATACTTCGTGATAATCACTGCAGCAGTGGGATAATAATTATCAAATATATGTTTACATTTCTTTAACCAAGATAAAATGATTCGCGGGAAAATAATCTTGTTTTCTAAGAGTTTAAAAAATATCTTGGATAAGTTTTCAATGAATTGCTTAAATAAAAATTATGGTGATCTACAAAATTATTGAATTCAACTAATTAGAACCTTTAAAATTAGGTTCGATAATATTCGCATAATTAAAATAATAAAAAATACATGATTTTAGTCAAATATTTAATATGAATGCACAAATTTGTTTTAATTAACCACTTATCTAGTTAATACAAATACTTTTTCTTCTTAGAGGAAGCAGTCTTGTAATATCAAAGTAAAGCTTACTTAAAATTTCGTTCCACTTCGATCTGTTGCAGGTACCACTATCAAAAGAACTTGAGATATCTTTTTCTCTGGTTTCTGTTTTTAAATTTCTTCGATGTTTTCTGGCTACTCTAGTTGGAGCTGATGGATCCAATAAACTGTTTGCACCTCTTCTTAATGGCTGCGCAAAATAATAAAAACAAAAAGATAAAAATTAGAAGGTCTGACTGAAACTTAGACATACTTTATGAATTTTTAAATTAATGTTAGAGAAATGGCAATATGTCAAAATACCAGTCATTAAGAAAATGAATTAGAGGTTATATTTTTGTTTATGATTTAAAAGAAGCGAATTTTGACTGATAGATGTTTAAAATGAAATCGGTATTGACGGTTAAATATTATTTTAATTTCACCGACCTAAAAACACTTTTTTCAGCAATACTTAAATTCATAAATCTTATCATGAAAAATTTAACATAAAACATACTGCTTTCCGAGTTTGCCATATATCATCATTATCGTTCGACGAAAGAGGCTTTATGGAATCATTCGTATTTTCTAAATTATGTTGATTTACAGTAAAGCCTGGTTTATAATAATGGGCTTCGTCATCTGAAAATTCAAAAATTACTGAAATTCAGCAACTTAATTTAACAAGGATATTTTTTTTATTAGAGTATAATGAATGGCAATTTCCTAAAACTTTTAAATTTCTAAAAGCTTATGAAAATTTATTCACTACCCAATATGGCTTGAAGTTGCTTTTTTGCCTTATTTATTGTATCTCTCACAGGTAAACTCATTGGATCAGTATTTATTCGAGGAACCAGGTTATTGAAGCCATCTTTTGTTTCTACTGATTCTGCCGCTTCCTTTGTACTTTCTATTTGATACAATTCCTTAGACATATTTATATTCTTAAATTTTTTATCAGTCATTGTTTCCTTTAAATGAGGATTAACGTCTTGCTCGAATTGTTTAATTTTTGAAGAAGATCCGGCTGAAATCCTGGAATTTCAAAGTGTTTATATAATTCTTCTTTTAACAATGGTTAAACTAATATTAAATATTTTCTAATTTAAATCATGGGGCTGATTTTATAATTAAATTTAAAAGAGAAAAAAATTTTTCCATATAACAGAAACAAAAATTTATTTGAAAATTTAATTAATCTAAAACTGTTTAGTCCAGCATTTTTCAGACTTTGCTAAAAGAGATAAATCACATCCGTCATCAAGAGTTCTTGAAAAATAAATTAGTTGATTTGTATACAAACTAGTTATTGGTTTTAAGTTATAATTATTTTAAGATTTTATATACAATAACATATTAATTAATATATAGGTAAGTGATAGAACACCAATTATATACTTAAAGCACAATACTTACTTATTAATATCTTTGTTAGCTGATTCTAATTTATCTGCTAATAACTTTTCATACTGCTTGCGAATCAGAAAACCTCGTACGTGCGCCTGAAACAGCACAATTGTTTCTCGAATCTTTAAATACCATTTTCGAACTACATATCTTCTATAAAATGCTTGTATTTGAATAACAGCTTCAACCTGAATTCGTAATTGGTTGACTAGTCTTTGTGCTAAAATACTGCGCCAGAATGACTGCAATTATAAAATAATATTGAATTAAAAACAACTTATAATAAAAATACTGTATGGTTCAAATAAATTAAAATTTAATATAAGCATTTTAGAAATGTTAGAAAACTTATTAACAACAAGATATTTAGAAAATATTTGATTCCAGCATCAAAATAGAATAAAAGAAAATCCCAAAAGATAATTCAATTACATAAATGTGGAAGATATTTATTACAATAGGTAATCATAATATCTCTAAAAATGAATGTTAAATTTTAAAAAATCAATTAAATAATTATATTTTGATTTATAACAATTATCGGCATATGAAGTACCTGAATGCAAATAACAGCCTCTCGCCACCTGAGAAATCTTTTTCTTTCCAGACATGCTCGAAACCATCTTTGAATTATTACAATTGCCGCCATTATTTGTTGATGCAATCGAATGTCCAATTTCACTTTTTCACTTTCCTTTAAAAAAATTTTTGTCATTCCAAGCTGGTAATTGTCTTTATTCAAATTCAAGGTTGTTAAAAAGTGTTTGACATCAGCTTCAGAACTGGAAGATCCATTCGGCAACAAAATCCTATACAACTGAGAAAATTCCTCATAAGTCAGCCTCACATTATACCCGGCCTGGCGTATTCGAACAGTTTCTAACATTCCTGTATATCTCAGTTGACGCTGGACAGTGTCGTCATCGAATTTATTAGGAATCTATTTGAAAATGAAATTAAAAAAATAGTTTAGAGAACAAGAATAATTTAGAACACATTATATAATCAAAAATATTTGAAATATTTCATTACCTTTTGACTATTACTTTTAATACATCTAATAAAAAAAGGATTTGCCATATTTAATGTATCCATAAGGCTGTGCAAATTCATTTGAAATTGTGCCGTAACTGTTAATGGTTGTTTTCTTTTTCCAAAAGAGCCAAAACTTTGAGTTCTTCCAGCTAATGTCTTTACACTCTGAAGATTTTTCAGACCTTTCTTACCCCTTTCTCTTGGACGAAAAGATTTATTTTTCCTGAAAAGGATAAAAGCCAAGATTTAATTGAAATCCTTCAATGGAAAATCGCTGTAAAAATTATCTATGAAATAATAGAAAGCATGGCAAATAAAAATTAAATCATTAGTTGTGTTGCCTCTATTAAAAGCCATTTTAATCAACCGCAAAGTAAAATAAAGTTACAAAATTAATTAACTACCAAAATATTAATATCTCCTTATAAATCTTTTCTCTATCCTTAATTGCTTTTTAGATATTGATAGAATATGTAAATTATAAATTGCAGAATTTTAGTAAAAAATCTAAAACAGAGATAAAATAATAGAATGAAAAGACCTAAATACTAAAAAATTTACAACTATTGTTAAAAAACATTAAAAAGCTATCAAAGCTTGTGTTAATGTAACGAATCTTCAGGAATTTTTATTCAGTCCAAAAGAATTTATTTGTCCAGGTTATTTAAATTGATCCAGCAGAATTCTGTTTAAACCATTTCTCATTTGAGTTTATATGTTTTTCATCATGTAGCAAAAATTCAATATGAATTATACATCATTTGATTCACATTCAATTTAATTCCAAAAAGAATTTGATAGTTTCTAGCCATTAGCGCGTTCAGATCTGTAGATTATGAATTAATATATTGAGTTTAAAAGGTTTTCCGTGATTAATAATCGAACTGATATTTATTTGGAAAATATAGGTTCTCTCGACTATATATTAACTAATTGATTTCATAAAATTAGTAATCCCTTAGTTAATATAGGTCATGATAAATCCTTTACTACTTATAAATGAAACACTCAGTGTCATGTATACATTTAAACAGCTTCCTTTCTAAAAAACCATTGTGAAAAAATTTTAGTTTTACTAATTCAGAGCTTTATATTTTCCTTAATGATTTACAAAGTAATATAAAAAACCATAGCGAGAAGTAGAACCAACACCTGGATAAATTAAGTAATTTTTTAACATAATGTGACATACATTACAATTTGATTGGCTTTTTCCATCACTCGCGAAGGCGTTTCTCCTACTTTCTCATTGTTTTTATTTATGTACTGTTGTCTACTTCCTTCATAATTTGGCACATGAATTTTGGTCTGAGTTTGTTGTACACAAAGCGTTCCTCCTTCTTTCCAGCGACTAAAACGTTATTAAATTTAAACTAAGATTTTCAACATATATAAAAAATCAAAACTATTTTTTTTACGATAATATTTCAAAATAAATCTCCAAAAGTTCTTTTCCTAAAGGTTTTTTCATTTTTTCTAACTAAAAAGAATTTCAAGCAGTTTTTTGCGCCCAAAAAAATATTAGCGATATGTATGAAAAATATGGATAAAATAAATGTAATGTTGAGTGTATACTTTTAATTTCAAATTAATTTAAACATGTAAAAGCAATTATTTAAAATCAATTGTTAGTTATTCTGTAAAATCGAGAAAATAATTCTCAAAATAATAAATGATTACTAAATTGTCAACGAAAAATAAAAGATGGAAAGAAACAAGGTAATGTAAAAATAAAAATTAATACTTTTATGTTGGATATAAATTATAAGTAACTTAGTTTTTTATACCTAAAGCCTATAATAAATTTGAAATTAAGATTTGTTTACATTAATCACAATTAGAAAAACTAATTTTAAAGATGGAAAAGATTCTTTGATAAGAAAAATCAATAAATTGCTTAATTAATTCAATGTATAAAATGTATGAATAATATAAACTCTCCAAATTCACTAAACTATTAAAATATAAAAGTTCATTATGGAAAAAACCAGCTGCTCTTGATCACAAATTCAAATAAGATTAAATTTCGACATTCTACTATTAATCATAAAAAATAAGATTATTAATTTACTAATAATATCAACTGGACTCCGGACATTAAATTAAATTGAACAATATTTGTAATTTGCTCGATTCATGGTCTTATAGGATTTCTGCAAATTCTCAAGCGTTATTGATTAATTTTTAATATATGTTCTGCCTTTATATTAATTCGCTTTTTTTGCATCACAAATTTTGATAGTAAATATCCCTATTAACAAATTTTAGATAAAATAATTGATTTATAGTGCGAAAACCATTGTCGAAATAGCTTATTATAATTTGCGATCTCTCACATTAATTACATTGGAAAATAGTTTTTATTCTGTTCGAGTTTATAGTTCGCAAAATCATTTGTTTATCAAAAGTAATTTTGAATCTTAATAAAAATAATTTTAAAGAAAATCAATCTAACATTTAAGGTACAATACAACACAAGTACAACGTGCATATAAGACATGCAAAGTAGCAATAATTTTTTAAATGAATTTCATTGAATTATTTTAAGGATTTCATTTTTAAACTAATTATACATTTTCTCTTCATTTAGATAATTAACAATACTATGAAAATTCTGTTTAAAAGTTTTATCGTTAGTATTGTTAAAAGCATCTTTGAAATCGACAATTTTTTGCATTAATGTTCTTAACAGAGTAAAAAAAGAAGCAAAGGAGGAAATGACGATTAAGAAATTATTATAAAGAAAATTCAGTAATTTTCCAAATATTTTTCAATAACTTGCTAAAAAAATTATAAAAATTGACTTAGGAAAGTGAAGTATTGATCAATTTAAGTTCGTTCTTTTTTTAAAATTAAATGCTTAGAAAGGAAAAACTCCCTAATTTCATTCATTTAACAAATAATAACCAAATGCTGAATTCAATATTTCAAACAATTCAGTTTAATTCGAATATTAAAGTCAAGCAATAACTAAAAATTTATAAAATATCAAATTAATTATTCCGGGCTAACATAACTTTCAGCATTACAATAATACTTAGTTAATCACTCACTGCATATCTAAATTAAAAAACCGAAAGTTCCTCACAAGTAAATAATTATTTAAAATTTCAGACATCAGAACATTAGAAAGTACAAAGAGCATCCACTATGAATTTTTTACAATGCAATATAAAATTTTTAAAAGACAAATGAAGAAGCATATATACTATTCAATTCATAACTAATTTCAACTATTACTACATATACACTAAAATAAATGTGCTTAATTAAACTAATAACAGATCTGATTTATTATTGTGCCAAATAAAGAAATTATCAATTATAATTTTTATTTTGAAATAAAATTCTCATACGTAATTTTATCAGTATTCAAAAATTCAATCTAAAAAAATCAGTAAAAAATTCAATTCTACAGAAAATTTTCGTAAAATATCATTTTTTTAAGGTAAAATTAATATAATCAAATTTTTCCGATAATTATAACTTCAGAAATATTATTTAATACCGTTGGAAATAATACAATAGTTCCACATTAATATATATTTTGATATTTCACGACAACTTTTACTCATCAATATAGCCATTTTAAAAACTTTCGAATTTCTTTCTTCATGTGTACAAGAATTTTTTATTAAAATAATTTTCCACTTAATCCAAAAAAATAATCTTTTATAAATTGTATTACTGATTAAAATGGCCTTTCTCCGTATTTTACATATAAATAATTTTATAAGTAGCCTCTTAAATAATTTTAAATTTTCGTTTAGAAATAATTTTATCAATAATATTAAAATCAAAATCACTTGTTTAACTGAACTCTGAATCTGTTCTTGTGCTTCTTTTAACCTATTAATCTATTCTTTACAGTTATTATTTTTTGATCTGCTCCTTCGTACTGCAAAGTTGAAACCGATAAATTATATTTGTATCTTTGTTTCCATTAATGCATGAAGTGTGTAACATGTTTATTTTACAAAAACTCATTGTTATCGTAAATTATTTATTAAATTTCCAATAAAAAAGCTGAATAAATAAATAGTAATATTTACCATAATTAAGATTTTTAAAAAATAACATTATAAATTTTAAAATATATATTAAAAAAATTTAATATCTTTCGAAGTTATTCATTCAAGTTTTAATAACGTATGAGAAATATATTTTCACAAAATTTGTAAAATAACCGGCACCTTAGTTACGAAACAAAATCTTCCTATTATTAGTTTATCGTCTAAATGATCGAAATTTTATAAAACGACCATTATAATGCACTTACGCTATTCTGTAAATTGCGTAATTTACTGCTGAAATGGTCACTAGATGGCTAGAAAAATCAAGAGTTATAAATAAGTTTTAAAATATTTAAAGTTAGAAAATAAATCATCTTTTCCTGCTTAAGCTCTACTTATTTGTATATCTCTGCTTCCATGAATGGAAAAAATATGTAATAATACAAACATGAGGCTACAAATTACATTTATCGGAAAAAATTTTAGATGTCATCAAATTTAAAGTTTTAAAACATTGAAGTTCACTTCTTTTACTGAACAATTATTTTAAAAAAACTTTAAATATAGTTAATTATATAGAAAGTATTTATTATCATGTAAAGGTTCATAATAGGTTTTAAAATGTGCTTAGATAATGACAAATTCAAATGTTTCAAATTTAAGTTTTGATTGTTTTCTCGTTTTTAAGCCTTTTTTGCAACTAGAAAACATACGTAAAAAAAATAAATCACAAACCCAATATGCAGAACAAAATTTTAAAATACTGATCAAACTTTAAAAATTCAAATTATTTTGAATACATCACGTAATTTTAATTTGACAGAAGATAAAATAACAATCACATTTTTTTGACGAAAATTTTTCTTTAACTTTAGTTTTAAGACGAATTAACATTTTATAGTTAATCTTTTGATACAACGCTTTATGAAAAATTGAAAAACTAATTTAAAGAATTATTAATTGATGCGTTATCAAGATTTATGAAACAATTAAATATTAACTTCATTACTTCTTAATAGTCCCAAGAAAATTTCAATAAGAAATAAAATTTTTAAAATTTAATAAATATCAAAAAGACTTGCCTTACGAGATTTTCATTTGGAACATGAGAGCGGAATCTGGAACCAAAACTGCTTTTATTTCCTTCAGCTAAAAAACATTAAACATATGTATATATATTTTTGCTTTAAAAATGTTAATAATCCTCCTATATTTATTAAAGATTACTAACTACCTCTGCATTGTCTGTGAAGTCTGCCGGCTTCGAGGAATGCAAAATAACCACGAAAGAAAGCTCTTACAATTGCCCATCTAAAAACTGCTACAGGATCAGCACCTACTAATTCCCTCACAAAAGCCATGCTACTGTTCTTAAGTACTCCAACAATATCATGGCGCATTAAATCTAAATTTTTCTCTCTCATTTCGTTTGCTTGATATTTAACTTTACCCGCATAATGACGTACTATAAAAGCAGATTCTCTTCTTTGTGGAATTTCATAAAATTCATTACCCTTATGAACAGAATTAAATTTTTGGATTAAAGTATCATTAGTGGCGCCTGGAAAGCTAAAACAAATAATTTTTTTATTTTATACATTTTATCAAATCAAAATGTGAATGCATATGAATATTATGCATGAAGTTATAAATGAATGATGAAATTAAGAATTTTTTTAAATTATTAACTTAATTGATAAATATTAATTGTCTAATAATCATATTTAACTAATTATTATATAATCAATGTGGCAATTAAGAATTTATGTTATGAAAAATACAATAAATAACGTCTTATAACAATTGACATGCTATTGGTATAATTTCATGCAAAACTTATGATAAAAAATAATTAATAAAGTTTAGTACTTCAATTAAAATCCATAATTAAAACATAATGCAAACTTGAAAACTTAAGAAATTAAATAAAAACTAATTTTAAATTTCTAATTCAAAAATATTTAAAATGGTTTCACCCTTATATGAAATTAAGTTTTTGCTTTATTAAAATATACGGAAATTTTCACCGTATATTCTATAAATTAAAATTGTACATCTATCACGAAAACAATTGAAATCTTTTGAAGGAAAATGAAAAAGTGAGAATTTGCATTTCAAGACTTTAGTCTTGTGAGTAAATAAATTGACAAGGCATTGTGTATTAACATTAGATACTAATAAATTCATTACTTACTTGCACTGATCATCTAAAACACAGAGCAAACCTAAAGGCTTACCCTCGATTAATTGTAAACAACCTGTATTATCCATGAATTCTATATTATTCCAACGAATATTTTCCTTTCTATATTCCTCTTGTTCATATTTAAAAACATGTTGATTGAAATAAAACTGTAAGTGTTCATTAGCATAATTGATGCAAAGTTGTTCGAAACTGAAAAATACAAATAGAACGTAATCGATTGAAAGTATATGATTCATGAAATTAAATCAGCTTAATCCAGACCAAACCTGTTACAATGACCAAAGTCCTCAAAACCAAATATATCAAGAACACCAATAGAATTTCCTTGATGTTTTCGAAGAGTGTCCTTTTTTGAAAAAAGCGCATGATTTAATTGAAGTACAATCCAATCAAATAACGCCCCATAAAGACATTTGGCCATAGCATCTCTGGCGGCTACAGCTTCCGGTAATCTATTATTAATATGAAAAACTATTAAAATTTTTTAATAAGAGTTTAAAGAATATTATCGAAGATATTATTGAAAAAAATTTTTTTTTTCAATTCAAAATGCTGAACGATGTTCGATGCTTTTCCAACTTTTATTGCTCATGACCTTACACGAAATGAATAAAGAAAAATTTTCTTAGTTAATAGCACTCATGAATGAGTCCTATCATTTAAAGACTTACCTGTAATTTATAACTAGAGTTTCACCTGAAGCTTTGGCTCTTTTCGCAGTTAAGGCAGTCAGTAGGGTTTCCTCTTTAACCCTTAATAATTCTGAAATTAATGCTACTACTTCTGGATTACAAACGGCAACTGCTTCATCGTGATGATATGTAGCTTTTCGCGGTTGAAATTCCACGTTTCCTAACAAATAAATATAACTTAAACATTTTATTATTCGTTTTAATATAAATTACACAATTTTAAAGAATATTTAAAATTTTATGTTGAACTATAGAATATAACGTTTGAAATTGTACTTTAATATTTTACAATTTAGACAAATAGACAAACTTGTTATAATTTTTTTCAATTTTTTACCTAATAACAAAACAGCAGACAGAACAGAAAACAGTCTTCTTTGTTTTTCACCGTTGAACCCGACCATTTCCATAGATTGTTTCAGTCTTGAAAATTCATATTTTTCATCTACAGAATCCAAAATAAAACATCCACTCTGCAATCAAATCATTTAAAAAGCTAAATCAGCTAATAATACAAATAAGTTTTTATTGAAATATAAATCATAATCTTTAAATCAAACGAGTTTGAAAATACACTTAAAGTTGTTTTCAAAATTAGAAACATGTTCAGTTGGTACTGATGATTTATTTTATTGAATTGTACTTCTATTTTTTTTGATTTCTTCATAAGTTACTTTGAAAAGCCACTTACTTAAGGACTCGAATGTAGATTATCAATATTTAAAATAAAAACTGCGTTAGACCTTCTCAATAAAATTCGGTACCGATATTGTTATTTACTAACCTTATTTAAGTAATTATAATCTTGAACTTTCCATAAATGTAACAACTTTTTTTCAAAATCAGACGCACCATTTAACAAATAATAAAATACATGATAATTTCTTTCATTTCGTCCCTGACTGCAAATTCGAGATTTTTCCAACAGATAATTTTGAACCACAGCTCTATAAAAATTAAAAAATTAATTACATATTATTTAGCATATTTAAACACATTTAATAATTTGTTATTCACAAATAATGACAAATATAAATAAATTCATAAATTGTAAAACAATATTTTCATTTAAAATCAGAACATACCCATGCACCATTCCGTTTTCCTTATAATTTACTTGAATAAACTTTCCAAATCTACTTGAATTATTGTTATGAGCAGTTTTGGCATTTCCAAAGGCCTAAAACATTAAAAAAATAAAAGAATATACTAATCTGCAAAAGATTCTAAAGAAATTCAAAGTCGAAAAAGCTTACCTCCAGGACAGGACCAGCACTAAGAATAGTCTGCTCAACACCACTTCCATGACTTCCTTTTTGGCTTAAGGCCGTCAAATGATGAAGCAAAAAATTAGTGCTTTCAGTTTTTCCAGAACCACTTTCACCGCTAATTACTACGCATTGGTTTCGCTTTTCCTTTAACATACAATGATAGGCAGCATCTGCCACAGCAAATATATGAGGAGGTAGATCTGAACCAAGACGACAATTTTGATACAATTTGACATATTTCGGATTATATATTGGATGAAACTGTAAAAAGGGAATATAAATCTAAAATAATGTATTCCATAATAATCTCTTGCAAGATTATTGTTGGAATTAAATGATGAATAAAAACTTTAGCGCTATTCCAATTCTTTATAAAGAAGTCAAAATATGGGGAAAAGTCAAATTTGCTCTAATAAATTTCTTAAACTAATTTAGACCCATGTCTATCTTACTGCTGCTATTAATATTTTATTATCATTATAATTATTTCTCTATATAGCCAAAAAAGTGTTTTACCGAAAAATATAGTTAAAAACAAAAACTTATATATATGTAACTTAAATCTTCAAAAATTAAGATTTCCTTTAAAGTACGAATATACATATTTGAATTTTTTATTTCATTGAGAATTGTTTATTCTTAATTGTATGAAAAGCACATAATAGCAGATAAATATTTAAACAGAAAAAATATTTTTTGGTCCTCCTTGTGACTTGATGAACTATTACTCAATAGAAAAAAAACCACTTGAAAAATCCCGCAAAACCAATTATCATAAAAATAAATAAGGGTATTTCTGTCTCAAAGTTGTTTTTGATTAGAATACCCTTATTAAAAAAAAAAAAAAAATGAAAACAATATTTATTCCAACATTTAATAAAACCTTCAAATGCTAAAAATAAAAAGAAATTGAGTTCAGACAAGCTTATAAACAATAAGACATATAAGATAATAAACGTATACCAAATCTCTGCAAAAAATAATTAATGAAAACTATTAAGTGAATATTTTCGTAACTTATAAAACATTTTCTAAGAACTGAAGAAAATAAATTTACCTTGAATGGATTGAGAGCTATTAAAATACTTCCAACATAAGTATATATGTGACCTGCCTGAAACCTGGCCATCAAATTATCAAGTAATGTCTGTTCATTTAAATCAGGTAGTTGACATAAATCAGGATACTCCCGATCTTTAGGCTGATATAAAAAGCGAAAGAGGTAATCTTTAATAAGCGTAGGATCCATTGAAAAACTGTCACTCCATGATGTTTCATTTAATTTTTCACGTAAGTAAAACCTGGATAAAAAAACTTTATCTTCAAATAAAATTTTATAACTGAATTATTATTTTTTCTCTTAAAATTTATATTTTAAGTCAAATAAACCCAAACCTATAATATTCCTGTTGTGAATCCTGCAATTTTGGCCAGAGCAGCATTAATTGTACAGGAGACTCTGTATTCCCCAAGCGCCTTTCCTTGCATTCCTGTCCATTGCAGTCTCCTATTACTTCTGCCAATTCATAACTTGCTGGAGAATCTTTTAGGGAAAGTTTTTCAAATATGCATTGTACAATTTCTTCACAAGTTGTCTGCTTACTAGCTTCTAAACTAAGAGCTTCATAATGTAATGATAAAGCACCAACATACACCTTAAATATATTAATAAAATTTAGTTAATTATTTTTAACTTTTACTTAATGTTAAATTTTTAATTTAAAAAATTCTTCTTTTTTAAGGCATGTAAAACTATTATAAAATCAAAGTCTGTATTTTACATAAGTTATTATATTATAAAAAAATAAATTCTAGAAAAAATTGAATATTAATTTCAGAATTTTAAAATTAAATTATTTTAATTCTTTTAGTAATTTATAATACTTGATAATCTTGAATTTTATGTAATTTTAAAATATTGTTTTTTAAATTAAATTATTTTTACCTGTACTATGTATCTATTTTCTGCAGTATTCATGGTTCCTAATTTAAACTTTAATCATCTTGAATATTTAAAATGCAACAATAATGTAAAAGCCATATAAGATATAAATTCATTTTGGACTACTTCTGTAAAAAAAAAATTTTGAAAATATAAAAAATTATAATTTTTTTAATTATTGTTATTTAATGTTATTTATTATTATTGTCAGTTTTTCATTCTTCTTATAAATGGAGAAAATAAAATTCTTACTTGAAAAGACTTAAAACATAAAAAGATTAACAACTTAAAAAAATGTAAACATTTGAGATTATTTTAGTGATGGCAATGGTTGTTTCTTTATTTTCTGCTGTGCAAGTATTACTATTATAAACCTCTTAGCTTTATTAACTTAATTTTTTTTAACATCCATAACAAAATATACACATATATATTTGCTTTGAACTCACTTAAAATTAAAATATAAAATTCTTCAGCTTATATAAAACTCTATTATTAATGGTGATCATTCAATAATTTATTAAATATGTGAATAAAATAAATCTTATTATTTTCAATGAAGTTTTAAAAAACAAAACAGTAAACCAAAAAAGTAAAAATATTTATGTTTTACAAATTAACTATGTTTTTAATTATAGAATTTAAGGAAATTTATAAAATATAAGGAAAAAAAATGTTAAGAAAAAGGCTCATTTATATAATTACAAAGCCAGATAAGGCTTTCTTTTCTAGACTTTCAAAGTATCAAACACTTAAAACTTGTTTTTATAAATTACATTTGTTTCAAGGATCATGAGGTCCTTCTAAGGTTGGGAAGATATGGGTCATTCACATAAATAAATTATATAAAAAGCTGTACATATACATATATAATTATTAAATGTATCCACCCATCCACCAACTTATACACATAAACACACATTTACACACACACACATACACGCACACGCACACGCACACACATTTACATACACACATATACATTCACATACTAGCTTTTATATACACCACATGTTCAACTCGTTGACGTTTTACATCATTTTTATTCTTTTATATAATTAGGTTCATATTATCAACTTAATGAAAGCTTCTTAAATTTTTCGATTGAATTTTTTGACTAAGAATTATTTTTAAAATAAAATAAATTCCCTTAAAAATTGTAAAAAAAAGTTACAAAATAAAATGAAAGAATAAAAAACGAGTGCCAACAAGAGTATCACACCCAAAATTTATTTTCGATTTTAATGGAAACAGAAATTAGACTTACTTAAAAATTTAAAATAACATAACAATTTGATGATATCTAAATACATTTCCCAAAGTAATTACAATCTATTAATATCATTTTCTGCGATCAATCTAAAATCAAATGTTGATAATACTACTTTGTTTCACTATAAGTGTCAACCATTTTTTATTTTTTTTTGTACCACCTGAGGAGATTAGTTGCAGCAGAAATGGAAGCGGATGGTCTAATGACACGTTCTTTCTTTTATATGTCGTAAATGGATTAAACTCTTAAATTTGAAATGAGAAACATGGAACAAAATAAAATTTGCAATTAAGAGTAGAACAACTTTTTTAATTCTCATTTTTTGGGAAGAAAACACTGGTCAACATTGTTGTTATTGGAGATTCATTAAAAATAATTTTCTGAGCTCATTCAGTAAAAATTTATTTCGGTTATAAATTTTTTTAATTCTAATTTACGTGCAACATTATTTTTTATTTTCTAACATAGGATAAAACCACAAAGATTAAATTTTTTTCTTTGAGGATGAAATCTGTAGGGAGCAATCACGCGACTGCGTCATTAAAGCTCTCCCTTTTGACAATGGAAAGAACTTGAATCAACCAGTAACCGGTTTATATCGGAGCGGGTAATATCGCTCTTTTTTAATATTCATCTGTACTAAAGAACGAAATATATATTTAGATTACTTTATATAAAATATCGTTGAATATCAGGTTTTATTATTTTTGTGTATGTTTAATTGTGTATTACTTCTGTTTCTGATTTTGAATAATACATTCCAATAAAAATTTTATATTTATTTTTTATGATAACCGGTCAGTAGTTATATTCTATTTTTGGGTTCTCTGAATTTTAATATTTTAAAACATTGGACATACAATTTTATGAAAAAAATTTTTCATGTTGTTGAGAAAATGATTTTCAAAATAGGAACAGCTTAAATATCTTTACACTGCTTCACTTCATCTGAACCTGAATTAAATTCAGACTTTCCTTTTCATTTAGTCAGATTTACTTTTTTCCATACCTCATAGATAGAACGCGAACTAAGCAAAGTTTGGTTTGCAGTACTAAATCGAATAAAGCATTATTTAGTGTATTAATTAAAATTTGTTTAATGTAAATATTATAAATTATTTAATATAAATATAATACTAATATTATTTCGTTTCAAATATTTAACATGAATATGAAGTGGTTTTTACTTTTAAAATCAAAAAGAATGTTTGATTTTTCTCATTAGAGTGCCAAATGAAAATACGAAGTAATGGCATTATTAAACGTAGCTTTTTATATCCTGTGAAGTACTTAATGCAATTTAAAGAAAAGTCCGTAAACATTTTGCTGACATTGCGAAGACTTGTCTTAGGAATAATAATTCCCATCGTAAATTACTTTGTGAAATACTACATTTTATTATCCTCCTCCGTCAAACTAAATATATATACATATATAAGGAATTTCAATTCCTTATATATGAGTTGTTTAAAGAATAATCATAAGGAAATTTACTTTTCTGCCTTTTACTTTCGGCTCAATGAAGCAAGAGATTTGAAAGAATGACATGACTCGCATCTTTATTTAAATTTTTTAAAATCTAAATGAGTGAATTTAATTCATTTACATTTTCGTTTCATACATATCCCTGATCACGTTACTTCGAATTTTACCACTCAACCATTTAACCATTCAACAAAATTGTTTCCTGTGATTATTAGATCGTTCCGTTTCCCTCCTCATTAGTTTTCTCCTACTTGCATTCTTTTTTGTTTCCCTATTTTCATCAATTACATTGCCAATTAATAATTCACAGTAATATGAATGCAAAAAAATGAAAATAAGTATCCGTCAAAAGAAATAATTTAAAAAATTTTTTGTGCTCTAAAATGCAAGTCTGAAACGTAAAAAAAAAAAAAAAAAAATTAAAACACTGCACATAATAAAGAGAAATACATTATTAAGTAAGAATATCTCTATGCTACATCTTTACGGTCAAAATGTTTGCTATTTTCTGTAAACTCCAAATAAAAATATTTCAATATTCTGCATGTATTAATTTCATCTTCATCTTTACATGTTTTGATTAAAACTGGTTGCAGTGACTTCGTTGATTAAGTGAAATACAATATGGAACTTATTATGCATGTATCCCATGTGCATATCACATAAATAATTTCCGGCATCCAATTTCTCAAGTATAATATTTTGAGTTGCTCACATATGTTATTGCGGAAAATTTTTTATGATTGAGCCTGTTATATTGGTATAGCTTGAATTAATTATACATAAATGACTAGGTAATGGGATGTGACCACTTTTAGGATTTAATACCCGCTTCCAGTCAAATTTCCCACTTTTCGAAAGATTAGCAATGAAATTACAATTTCTTAATGTGCTATAAAGTATGTAATGACAATAAAATGAGAGGCAACTAATTGCTTTTTTCCACAGAAATGCAATTAATTTAAAACACCTTGAAGAAATGAAAGCTTTTGCTGTAACTCTTTAAGGACATTCGATTTTATGATGCGCTACCTTTAAGCATAATATTGTGTGCATTAAAACGAACATGATCGAAATGAAATGGAAACAAATCAGTGACTGTTATTTATAATTCAGAAGCAATTTATACATTTGTTAATTAAAGTAAAATCAGAACAATGAAATCTCCCGAAATGGCTCCTACTCGTGGCATTGAGGATAAAATAGCAGAGTTCCGAAATGATCCTCAAAAAATGGAAATAACAACCCGTTTCGTTAATGAAGTAATAGCAGAAGCAAAAGTGGAGGCAATGAATAGAGCGAAAAGATCAGATAAAGTAAGTACTAAAAATATTGTTTTTAAATTTAGAATTACAATAATCTCTAATGTATAATTGTAAGCTCTGTTGTATAATTGTTACTAAAGGTTTAAATTCGATCTTAAAAACATTTAAGATACATGCATAAGTATAACACTTAATGAGAAGAAAGAATTTCAAAAACTCAAAATTTTTGTTCTATAATTTTACTTAACTCGCAAATAAATTTCCGTGTATTTCAACTTTACTTATTATATTATTAATAATATTGCATTTTATTAGTTACTAAATAACTTTTTATCTAACTAAATTATTTACTTGCCTCAGTAATTACTGAGTCTCTTTTAAAATTTGATTGTATTTTAAAGAAAGAAAAATTAGCTATAAGAAATATTTACAAAACGCATATAAGAGCCTAAAAGGATTGCAATGTACATGGTTTAGTTCCAAGTTTAGTAAAATAATGTATTGCATTTAAAGAATTCCTGTTGTATTTATTCAGAATAAATGAAACATTCAGTTTTATAAGAATCCGTTTGAGCTATATACCTTCTAACGTACTTATGTGTGAAAGAATATTCGCATTGAATTATTTAGAACAAAATTTATTTTTTAAAAATGCTTTGACGAACGATTATTACCAAGGTCTTGTGAGGCCGTGTCACTGATATTAATGCAACTCAAGAGAAAAAGTAAATTCTGGGACTTTTCTTGTAATGCCAATTTTATGTACAGAAAGATTGTAAAGATATTTACTTTCTCAAAATCCATTACACGAAATAAATACGTATCAGAAGTCTGTTTAATTTAAAAACAATATGTAGTTACGGTAATATAAATATTTAATCACAAAGCTTGTCTAATTATTAAAACTTGATTAGTCCTAATAAAAAAGATTATTCGATTCTTATTCGCAATAAAATAATTGTGGCGTTATAAGGACAAATACGAGTTTTTCAAGCATGGAAACATCTCTTTATACCATTGACAATAAAATTTTTTATTATGCTCTTTACATAAGAGTACATTTGGCCCATTTAGCACTTTGAATGACGAAATGATAACTGCAAATTTTATTTATTTTCAGTCAAAACTATTGGATTCTGGTGTTGGTAAGTTAATATTTTATTATGACTATAATTTATAAAAAAAAATGTGATGATGTTTTGTATCTGAAAATGAAAATAATAGACTTATGAGTAAATATCATTAAGGGAGTAAATAAAAAAATCTCTTGTACACAATGTAAGAAGATAACATTCCTGTGTCAGATCGACCATTGTTCTAAATGTTGATCCATTTTTTAATTTTTTGCTTTGATTAAAATTAAAATTTCAAAAAGTGACTTTTCCTCTTTAAAATCGGGCTATTTTAGCACTGAAAAAGAAATTAAAAATTTTTTATTAAATAAATACTCTCCTAATAGATAATTAATAAAGTGGTAATCTTAATTTTAATATTACTAAACGAAATTTCGTAATGATGCACAATTTTGACAACACTTAATATAATTTTATTGTCTTTACTATGATGTTTATACAAAAAATTTTGAATTTATATATTTTAATAATATAGTTAAAATAATAGTTTGAATATGATTAAATTTTTTGTGTTTATTTGACCTGAGTCAATTAAAAAAGGCAAATGAAGTTGTCATTTAAGTTTAGTGGCAGTTCATTTTGATACTTGTTTCTTACATTTGAATAAATACATCATTTATAGGATTAAATAAAAAGTCTAACTCATGTACTACTAATGTACTTCAATACGTTTTATATACAGACCTATGCGATATTACCAAATTTCCTTTCCGAATTTTTTTGCAGTTTTATTTCCAGAAATCAAATTTTCTAAAATAAAATTTTAAATTTCTTGATTAAAAGATTTTTATTGTTTAACTGTAAAATACATATGTAAAAGTTTAAAATTCCCTACCTGTTGTCAATGTTATATTATCATCAACCATTGTAAAATATATTTAGATGTGGTAATTTCCCTGAATTAATTAAGTGCGATTGTTATTAAATTAACATAAACTATTAGTTTTCACCCGAATGAATCCACAATAAATGAAGTTTAAAGCTTTAAATGCAGATAATTAATCCTGCCAGACCTAAACTTTAATCTTAATTTTTAAAGGATTCTAGTTTATTATCATATTTTTGCGTTACTAAATAATTAAAATGTGCCTGATGAAATTCCTTTTAATAAAATTCAGTTAAGAATATTTAGTCAAAATTAAGAGTAATTACCAATAAGTTAAAATAAACCAGATACGAAAACGTAACATTAAAGCGCCTTATATAATCATTCTATCATTAGTTCATGCCAAAAATGGTTTCAAGTTTTTAGTCGAAATAATTTTTTGGTTTCTTATTTATGAGGAACATATATCCATAACTTCCTATATAATTTGTGACATGTTATCTAGGGCAATTTCTTTTAAGGATAATTTACTATAAATGGATAAATGTTAATGGTTTCCACTAAAGAGATTTATAATCAAGTAATTATTCACATTCAAGTAAAAAGTAAATAATATTTGCCCAGAAATGAATGTAAATCTTAATTCAAAAACTGACAGAATAATCTGCATTTGCTTTAGGAAAAAGCTAAAATTTAGTATTTTCAATAGCTTTACATAATACTTCAATATTAACTCCAGTATTTGAATTTTTCATATATTTCCTAATCGATAGTTACATCTGGGATTTCAGATCTGGAGTCGACAGATAACAAACCACTTTTTGGGATTCTTAGGTCCTTCTTAAATAAATCAAACTGCAGTATGCTATTTGTAAAGCTATAAATTCCAATTTATCACATTCATTAAGGAATACTTCTATATTTATTCGGCAATAAATTCACCCACATTCACTGGATACAAAAAAAACTCTTATTCTTCATTTGCGTTCTCAAATATTTTCGAATACATTAATCTTTTCACCTCATTACTATTTTAAACATTTCCAATTATTTCTATTCATACCAAAAAATTCGCGTTGTAAAAATCATGAAAATCCCACGTTTGCTAAACTTTAAATGTATCACTAGATTCGGAAATGCTACAGAGCGAGTATAAAAAAATTCTATAAATTATATAGTAAAATTGTCATATTGCATTGTTTCTTAGAAATATTATTTATTATTAACAAAAACTCAGTGCAATTCATCTCTAATTCCAAAAGGCTTTCTTTACAGTAATTTTTTCCTCCAGAGTTGGAAATCAAAAAGCTTAAATTAATACAAAGGTCGAAATTTAATAGATTAAAAATTATATATCACAAATTGATGATGCTCAAAATTCTATTTATAATACAACTTAGTCAACAATATGAAATAAGTTCACTACGACATAAGAATATAAATTTCAAGTTGTTTCATTATTCAAAATTTTTAATTTTTTAATATAAGATTCGCTTACAACTCTGAAATTTTATTCATTCGTTCGAACACAGGATTATTATTAAAAACCGAAATAAAAGATCAACCGAATCCAAATTTCATGTTTTTAACTTGTTTTTATCGGAATTAACGAAACAAACCAATGAAGAGTTTCGCCATTTAATAAATGTGAGAAGGAATATATTGATAGCAAAAGGTGCAAGCAGTTTGCACGACAACGAAGTAATGAATTTAATAAGGACTACGAAATCAGTATAAGAAAAGTTTTGTAATAGACCTTTGGTGCAATGCACTAATTGGATATAATCCAAATATTCAAGGTTCCATCAACATGAAACACTTGTTGCAAACGAGAATTCTCTGTTCATTATTCTATCACATGCTTAAACTCGTTTCCAGTGAACGGCGTTAAAACAAATCCCTGTCAGTTAGACACTGTAAAATAATTTTTTCTTAAACATTCACAAAACTCTGAAGAAGAAAATTTTTTTCATTTGAAGTTCATCTTCGGAGCAAAATTTTGCAATCCGTATTCGAAATTAATGTTCGCACGTAAACACAAACTGTTGATGCCTGCAATTCGATGTGGGAACTTTGGTCGACCTAATTCGAATTTAACATCGGCAATTGCTCGAGTTAGCCAGAACTGCATATCTAAAAGAATGGTTCGAACGTTAAGAAAAAAAATTATTCAACATCGAAAAGAGTAATTCGGTTAAAAGACACGCTCGCTACAAGCAAGTTATTCAGCTTCCAATCGGAGTACCAGAATCTCGTGCCATTTCGGTTGCGAGAACACGGTTAGGGTGTAGAAGTGATACATTAAGAGTAAAAATACAGATTATGGACGGGTTTTTTTTGCCGAAACACTTCTCTTGTTATGAGAATCCCAAAACTGATGAAGTAGCTTGAAATGCAGTTACATAGGCCTGATTGGGGCATTGAAAGAGTAAAAGTGTAGGCAAAACTATTGCTGAAACAGAGTTTACGTCTTTAAGCAATTAATAATGCAGCTTAAACCTAATCTAACAATCTTAGGCGCAATTTCACAACTGAATATTTTTCTTGCAAATGAAACAGCCATGAAAGTATCATTTATATAAGTCTCATATCTTCCTTTACATCTGAAGATCATCTAAGAACTCCCCCAATACATACATGATTTTAAAATTCAAGACATAAAAACCCTGTTAGCTTTAAAAATTTTTAAATTATTTTTCTTTTTTGACAACAATATCTTGCTTTGATTTATGGTGACATGAGTGACATTTTTATGTCCACTGTTACGTTATTTAAATAAATACAACTGATATCATTTAAGGTCACAGAAAATTACTTTTTACTTATATAGGATTTGTAAAGATTTTAAATTTCAGGAACCAATAAGTAACAAACTTAGCTACTAATTAAGACGATATTGAAATACTTAACAAGAGCCTAGTTTATTAAAATAATAATAATAATATTACTTTTATTGCTTCTCAATAATTTAAAATTTTTTTAAAGCGGATTTAAGATTCCAATGTCTAAAACATAAAATATCATTAAAGAATAATTTTTCTGCCTTAAAAAGTATACAAATAAGAAATGCGAATTTTAAGCGACAGGGATTTTGGGGTGTATACATGCCGATGTCTTATGCAATTTTCGGGTTTTAACGACCGCTCTGTCGAGCCTGAGATGTCGCCTCCGTGTCGAAAAGTTTCACCAACTGTAGGTTCTGACAGTTTGAGGGACTGTACTACTGTAAGGACCGGGACATAAGGTATCATTACGGAAACGAGAATGTAGATTTCGAGGTGGTTCTAATCCTGAGATTTATGAAGGGTATTTCCATTTTTAAGCACTATTGTACTTTATTCATTTTCTGTTGAACTGAGATTTTAAGTTACTCATCTGTTGCATTTTTAAAGTTTTTTTTTGCATTTCCTCCGTGAATATTGATTGTATCAATGGGAAAACGTTATTAGAACAAAAATCTAATGAAAATTTTTCATTGAGTTGAAGATTGCGACCAACGGATCTGATCCAATATTACATTTTCTTTATACTATGATAACTTAAAATCGCCTTGTATTTGTAAATTCTGTTATAAGGAAAACAAAAATTTTTCTTCTCTTTTCAGGTAATGCGAGGAAAAGAGGAGCATGGCATTCGAGGGCCAGGGGTTTTTTCTCTCGATTACTTTCTTCATTTTGCTTTTGCAATTCAGAGGTGAAGGTGTAATGGTGCCGCACTACTATCCTCGTAATTACTGCAGATCGATCTCGGATTCCCTTTTTTCAAAGTACTGAATTCCGTATGGCAAGCTCCTGGCACTCCAGAATGATCATCTTGCTGCTCTAACCTTCTCTGTATCACACTGTCGATTAGGTCAATTTAAAACTGTTTCTGTAAATACAGTTAAAACAGATTATTGTAAGTATTTCACCTGTACAAAATATTTTCATAAATGACGACTGAAATTAATGTCATCGGATTAATATTTGTCCTTCCTTTATTTATCTTAATTACATTTAATGAATTCAGAATATAAGATTCGAATCGAAAGTGATCTCAAAGGTTTTCATCTAGTGTCTGACAATTGCACTAATTTACTTTTCATGTATGGATTAAGTTTTAACTAGCAGGTGAAACAAATATTTATAACAATGATGTGATTAATTCATTTTATTATAATAAAAATCCAATTTTATATGATAAAATAGTTCACTGATCTTAAAAATAGATTTAACTCAGTTCCTCGCTGATTTTGATAGATCTCATATTTCGTTTTATATGATACTAAAAAAAAATAAAAATTTCGTAAAGCGATATTTCTACAAAAATAAAATTTTCAATACTACAGAGAAATGAAAGCTGTCTTATGTAAAATCTCAACGATTTCAAAAACAATTGGAAAAAAAATTTCCTTTTTAATGGCAATTCTAAAGAGGAAACTATAAACTGTAATTCAACTTAATTTAAATTTAATTTAAAGAAACGTACGTCTAAGGAATTTATTGAGATATTTATTTCCCTGATCAGATTTCAAAATTAACTGACGTTAAACTTCATTATTTGAAGTCCTTTTCATAATCAAAAACAAAGAATCTTTTAGCTTAAATATTTTATATATTAACATTATTTTGTTTAGAGAATGCTCAACTGATATTGAAATCTGAATAAAAAAATTTATTTGGAAAATGTCCATTAAAGGAAATAAATTGCTGAAAAATTGTATACAGTTTTATGGCCATTCAACCTCGGTCTTTTAAAATATAAAATTTAAATATAAAAATTTTGAAGTTTTTAAGAAGAGAACACTTAAAAAATTATTTTTTTGCTTCTCTTTAATAATTGAACGGTCTTTATTTGATGAAACAGAGTATTAATTACTTAAAAGAAAACATTAACTCAATTTTAAGTCATTATTTCCGCAGTCAAATTTCATAATAAAAATCTATTTTGGTGTCTAAAGCTATTTATTTTATAGCCTCCACTTTAAAGTTAGGCAGCGATTCTGGCTTGATCAATATTTAATTAAAATATAATAAACAAAAATTTATGGAAATAATGATTTTATTTTATTATATATATTCTTTACATGATAGAGAATTTATTTTTAAAAAATTCATTTATAATTTGAAGTGTAAAAGAGAGATCCAATTAATCTGTTTATTACAATGCCAAAATTGAAAAAAGGAAGTTGACTACCCTTAAAACCTTCGTTCCCGGCAAATCAATAATACTAAAACAGGGAACTCCAGCACTTATCTAGGGTGCGCGAATGAACAATATCCATTTTCTACCTACTGTCTTCAATATCTTCTCTTTTATCTTTAATTTCTCTCTAATAGAGAATCATGATCAATATCATTTCTCTCTAGTTACATTTATCAAAATGAAAATAAATTAATTATTAGGAATTTTAGTTCAATTTTAGATTGGGCTGATCTAAAGGCCTGATTTATGATGAATTTATTTTTCGGTTCACTTTGGAATCCGACATTTTTATTTGAATAAGAATAAATTCATTCAAGTTCTTTTACATAAAAGGGGTTTAAAAACATTAAAAAATTGAACCAGAATAATAAAATAATTTTAACTGTTTTAAGGATTATCTTTGCCATATGATATAAGGGGTCAGCCATGCCATGATATTGCCATATATATTAAATCATACTGAATTGAAATATTGTTAAGTTTAATATGTGAAAATTTTTAAATTGAGACTAATTTTTTCATTGGATGTTATATATTGATTAATCCTATATCATGCTATTTTTAGGTAGAAATACATATTTTTAGTTCAGCTATGTCATTTAATTTTGTTTATCTTGAATGAAAAACTGAAAATTTATGGACTTCATGGACTTATGTGAAGTTGAAGTAAAAAATTAACTCTTTCTTCAGAAAAAAGATGCGAGCCACAGAATGAGACCAATTTTAATTATGACAAACATAATGTACGCGAAATGGGAAAATGAAGAAAAACAAATTAAAAGATAAATTTCATTACTATCGATTTTATTTTTATGTTTAAAATAAATTAATTTTGATATTATATATTATTAGTAGTTAATATTTATTATTAGCTGTAAACCATTTTTTGGTTTGCATTTTTATAAACTTATATATAAGATTGTTATTATTATTATTATAAACTTATATATAAGATTCAGCCTGCCATCCAGTTGAAATAGTATTTATATTCAACAATTTTTGTTATTAATTTTTTAATTTACTAAGAAAATTATTTTTCATATCATAATTTCGTTTTTTTCTGTGGCTTGACTTATTGATAAGTAAAGTGTGCAACATAAATGTAAAGAACCTTCCAAAATCATAAATTTTCAAATACACTTGATTAATCAAATCAAAAACTTTTGGAATATTATTTATAAAAAATTTATAATATTTTTGACAATTTTTTACTTTTCCTAGAAAAATATTAGTTAAACTCACTTAAAACATTTAAGTGAAAGAAACATTTTTTTTAATTCTTATGTACATAGTTCCCTTTAAAATGCCGCGTTAAGAATTTAAAGATAAATATTTAAATCAATGGAAGGTTTCATTAACAATGCGCTCAAATTCACATTTGACAACTCTTTCTTGAATTCGATAATCCTATAAGGCTATCAAATTCGGACCTCAATTATT
>JAOWBB010001713.1:0-43563 GCA_028565995.1 Ricinus marginatus | reverse complement strand
ACAGTCGGGTCCGTTATCTCTCCTCTCACTCTCTCTCTCTCACTCCCCCCCCCCCCCATTCCCCACTCCTCTCACGCCCCGTTTCCAAGCGATTAATTTTCTTTTGATCGCTGATATTCAGCAATTTGTTCGACTAATTCTCTAGACTTCCGCTCCTTTTCCTTCCCGCACCCCCGCTTCCCCTCTTTCCCTCAAGGGGCTTAAGGTTTCCCTAATTGCGGCGTTAATGCGAGCGCTTTGCCAATCCGGAGTAAATGAAGTCTTGCATCCGGCGCATTTCGAAGGTGCCCGCGAGAGGAATCCGCGGGTCGTTCGCCGGTTAATTGAACTCGGGCAACTTGTTAAGGGCTGAACTTTTCAATATGGCATCACCCGAGGTTCCAAAAGGGAGAGAGAGGGAATATTCGCGACGGGGAATTGCAGGACCGATTTTCCGATTTTAAAAATCCGAATTTTCCTACCGTCCGACGGATGTTTTTGCGCAAAACGGTGACCTATCCTTTTTCCTAAAAGTGCTTGCTCCGGGTGCGGATCGGCTCACGTTGTAAAATTATGCTTTCGACCGAAATTTCCAGCTTTTTGCCTCCCTGACACGGTGAAACTCCTTTTTTCTCCCGCATGTAATATAACTGCACAATAGTTATGCGAACCTCGATTCTTAGGTCCATTTGATCACCCGGATGAGAAAATATGAGGCTATTTATAAGCGACAGACATTTTTTAATTGTTTCGGTTACAACGCATGGAAGTTTGGCTGAAGTCAAATTTGAATTTCTTTTTATGGTATTAGTGGTACACGCACAAATCGTCATTAACGTAACTTTCGATTCGGATATTTGATAAAAATAATTTTCAATTCTATTTATAATGCAAACATCTCTATGAAGATTCTTCTTCCCTTAGATTGTTTCAAATCCAAGCAAGAGATCTCCTTTTACATGTAATAAAAATTTATGATACTGAAATTTCCGTAAGGGCTTTCTAAAAGAAATAATCGTACATAATATGGTTCCTCTTTATACAGATGGCCTCTCAGACAGATTTCTCTTCAACGAGATGATCCAACGTTAGAAACGTAATGAAAATTCAATACCGATGTTTTGCCTCAGCGTCGGTTGCAAGGTACCTTCTTTTCTTTGCTAAACAATGGCATTCTACCAATTTCCCTTTTCCGATAGCCAAAATATTCAATCATTAAAAGGTGTACTTATAATCTAATAATAAACTCCTTTTATTTACCTGTCTCTATTTATTTCCATGTCACTTTTAGGGATACCCGATGGGGCGTACTAACTGAGGAAACCGATTGTTCATTCGTTCCTTAAACGTTTTCAAACATCTTTCGACCCCGGACGCAAATGGATTTTAAGCTTGCCGCAAGGGGGTGGAAGTTTGGGACGGAACAGAGGCTGTCGGGAAAGAAAAAAAGCGCATATAAATGGATAAAAAGAAAGGATATCAACAAGAGTCATCCGTCAAAAAGCGGAGGACCGCACATGTGCAATAAACGATACAGCATACAGAAAAGTGGAAAGCGCGCGCCTCCTACCGCGCACCCCATTCAAAAACTATCGGAAATAATTTTTTTTTCTTTATCGGGAGCGTCAATTATATGGGGGCAGGGGTCGATGAGGGGGTGTGCAGGAGGGTGTAGAAGGGAAAACTGAGAAAGTTTCGGATGGGAAAGTTTCCTCACGTTTAAAAAAGATGATTCGTGCAGAGGTGAAAAAAAAAAGGGAAGGAAAAAGCTTTCGGCGAGATACGCGGCGGCAGCGGGGGTGCCAACCCCCGGTGGCGGGGTGAAAGCGGGAGGAAAGACGAGTCCGCGCGCGCAAAAAAAAAAAAAAGTGAAGGAAGAGGGAAAAAAAGGGGAATATTTAAATAATGCAAATACACTTTTCCGAAACTTTCTGAAAGGATCTCATGCATATCTGGGCGTTTTCCATTCTGGTAAATCCAGATCCAGGGATGAGCCGGGGACTTGAAAAAATTCAATAAAGAAACGGAGAAAAATCTCTGACACGAGGTGCAAGGAGCGGGGAAGCGTCGAAGAAAACATTACTTTTCTTCCTTCCTTTGGCACCTAAAACCATTTTTCCAATTTTCCGGGCAAAGGCAACCGGACGACTGGCAGGGCGCGAATCACCCTTCGGAAGCGGGTTATGCATTACCCTCTGCTCCAACGTAAGGTAACGAACGGCGACGGCCTCCCACAAATGCCGCAGAAAAGAAGCAAAACCAGATGATGAAGGTACGGGAAACAAAAAGGCGAATCTTCTTCCTTCTCCCGGGGAAATTTGTTTTTTTTACACGCTTCAAGCATTTTCGAAAACGTGATATACAAATATATTTATACAAAGCAAAAAAATACACTTAAGATATGAATCACCTCATTACACAAAAAACGTAAGAGGTTTGATATTAATCCATGAGGGTCGGTATAAATTTGTAAATGCCATATGCAGAAGATAATGATTTAAAAAAAATATATTCACATGATAAAAACTCATCATACATTAAACAAAAAATAATAATAATACCGAATTTATATCTATAATACGACCTATCTTAATTGCTTTCTTATAACTAATAAATTCATGTAATACTTCCTACAGATTTTATTCACCACCAATAACACATAATGCTGATATTATGTAGAACAGGGTACGCTTAAATCTCGGTTATCGATTTAGGTTTATGCGATTGAAACACATCTAAGAATATTGTAAAGCACATGCATACTTTGCGGTATTAAAACGTTTCCAATTTAACCAACGATAAATGCTCTTTTTTATGCTTTCAGTAGCTTGTACTCCGTGTACGGTAGAACGCCGACCAAAGAATCACGAAATTCAATTCGATTCAATTAATAAAATTAATTTTTAAATTCTTAATTTCCCTAAATGAAGTTACTCTGTAATGAATACATACTTATGAATGTGATAAAAACGAATGAATTAAGTTAATCTTCTTTTTAAATATATCTTTAATTTTTTTCGAAAGTGAATTGTACATTTCCCATTTTTTTGTAGCACTAACTAAAATTGCTTGGAGTTATATATTTTAAAATGTTATTTGTACAACTTCTGAGGATCCAGAAAAATGCAATAATCTACCTCAGTCACCGTTCTTTTTTTAATAATTCATCTGCTCTTGTATATCAGTGCTTCTTTTCATCCTCATCTTAATGTATTTTACTTGATCTCGAGCCATGAGAACTCTGCAAATGAAATGTTTCTGTAATGTGTTGTCACTCTAACGTCCTGTCGAGTGCGCCGAACATGGATAATGGTGCGATGCAAGGGATCCGGTCTCCTCCGGAATTATTTTTTTCGTATTTCTACGTAACCATTTCTTCCATTTCTAATACATTCCCCGGTCTTACCTGATTCGGATGCAGAATGTGTGTGCAACGCTCTGGTCATTGTCGATGTCGTGTTGGTTCTGTCGGGGAAAATCCGGTCATATCGTTTTAAGCTGTTTCGGGATCGGTATATTTTCCACGGCAGGGAAAATTCGAAGGGTAAAAAGAAAAAAAACACGGGAGGGTTGAAGAAAAGAGAGGGAGATTTTCCGAATATATATAAGCGTATTGTTGATAAAAGCGAAGGTATATCATGGAAAGGTTACGATTTGATCAAGTCTGATCGGAAAGAAATCCAAGAATTTTCTCCTTTTTGTATGAATTTAATATCGGGAGCTTTAACTTTTTATCTTCCGCATTCATCCCGAACGCGGATTACGTTCGCGGGGAAAAAACCGGGAGAAAGTAAATTTTTTTTTCTTCGCCTTTTTTACTTTCTCTTCCCTCCTCTTCCCTCCCTGGTTCCCGAATCCACCCCCTTTCCATCCGCTTTCGTCGATCCTCCCGCCCCCTCCCTCCATACCCTCCGAGAGTTCGAACCCCCGCCGGTACCGTCGACGAAGAAAAAAGCACGCGGCAGAGACAACGACGGGCGATTTTTTTTTTGTTCTTCTCCGGGAAGCTCCCCGAGTCATTTAAGGAGGGGGTAAGATAAACCACCCCAGTTGACGAGGGGTCAAACCGTGGTCGAAAAATAGTCCCATCTCCTCCCTCTTATCCCCGCGAGAATCTTCTGCGCTTTTTAGACGCGCGAAAATTCCAGTAAACGGGAGGCTTCGCGCAAGAAAAAAAGAAAACCAAGAACGGGACCCCGATTCCTGAAGCGTTCCACTGCGATGTGCGACAACAGCATATGTATTACTTAACGCTTGAAATTTTGCATTTTTAATGATGTATATATAAATATGCCTGGTTTATGCAATCGAAATTGATCAGAATTTTTCGTGTATGTGCAGTGGATGGCGCATCACGGGGCACGGGATATTTAAGACGCGTGGATAGGATTGCGACGCGAATGCCATCGAGCGACGGCGACGGAAACTAAATTGGTCCAGCTTCGCTCTTCTCCAGCATCTCTTTGTCCCTCTTTACCGGAGAACGCGAACTCGCGGATGATAGAAATGCAACAATAATTATTCTCCTTATGCTTCATGTCGTCGCACGATGATTTCGCATTTTAAGTCCACGTTCGTTTCGCGTTGTTCGCGATAAATTTTCATTTCTTCAGCTCCTCCCAGGCCCGGCTTTCGATGACGACGTCCGCGCCTCTATTGCGTACGCGATCGCATCCGGGGGGTGAACGGGGCCCACGCTGCCGACATTGATCTGGAACGCTACAATCGACTAACCGAAGTCTTTTGCCGACAATCTCGGCTGCGATTTGGATCGAAGGATCCGGACTCCGGGCATCCTCAACGATGGGTTAGGTGCAAAAGCGTTGAATCTCAGGCACGAACGATGAAACGCAGGAAGCGCGTAACGCGTTGCGTGACCAGCGAACGTTTGCCACACGTAAAGAAAATTCCCGGCACCCGGGGCAGTTGCTCATGAAGAGCAATCGAATACCGCGAACGTCTTAGAAAAGGCGTCCGGATACCTTTCGCGACGTCTGGGGCCACGTAACGGGGACCGAAATTTTCCTGTGCGATGGCGGTCTTCGCGCGTTCTCCTAAATAAAAAAATAATTAAATCAATCGAAGCGGCGATTCGCGATTAAGTCGACGAATTCTTTTTTTTCCTTCCTTCAACAGTCGTTCCGGAAACAAAAGCAAAAAAGCAAAAAAAAAAAAAAAAAAAAAAAGCGTCGCTTCGCCATAGACGACGCTGCGATAGTGCAAGAGAGCCCTATGGAACGGTTAGAGGTGGAGCGTAAATAACGATCCCGCCCATGCATACAAATGCCCGGGGCAGCAAAATCATGGCTGATGTTCGTGAGATCTCTCGTTGAATTATTTCGATCTCTGCGCTGGTCCCTTCGCTTACGAAGCGGTGAGGAATGAAGCGATGCAGACGGGAAAAAAAAATTCGGATCCGAGAGGGACGACGACCCCGGAGCGACGGACGCCGCTTTTCCGAGGCACTTTCCCGCTTTGCGCAAACCGCGATCGCATAAAAGCGAACACCCAACGGTGCAGAACGACCGAAGCACCGGAATTTCGGGACGCAAAAGAAGGAAATCCACCGAATCTTTTCCGGCATTCGAGTCCGTCCGTCGACAGAACGAAAACTTGGTTTCGCAAAATGCGGAAAAACAACCCTTTCTGGGAACGGTCGACTGCGCAGCGAAAGGCGACTCGAGCTACAAAAAAACCTTCCACGATGTTTTTTACGTTAAAGTTAATTCCATATAACAAATTTGATAAAAAAGCGACCTTTCATATGCACAAACCCCCGGGGGTAGTTTACTTTGACGTTGATGATGTTACGGAAAAGGCAAAACCATAGAAACAAAAAAACCACAATCGATCATTTTAGGTTTTTTTTTTTTACTACACACACACGTATATATAATGAATGTAGCAAAAGTGGATATAAGTGACATGTGCTAACATCCGAAGCGTTTGCGTCTCATTTTTTTCCCTTGACGTATCCATGTCTTATTATCATTTTTCAACGACAGAATTTTTATCATTAATTCCGGACATTAACAGCTCGTTTAAAGGGAAAAGCGCGTTTGGAGGGTGGCGTCCTCGGGGATGGTATAATTAATGATAATAAATGCGAAAAAGAAAATTATATTGAATTTATCGTCGAGTTCTATCTAATTAACGGCGACATTCATCTTTCGATGCCTCGGCGACTATGAAAATGCTTGCTGTCGATTTGGTACGTCAACACACGTAATGCACGCTGACCCGAAACCGTGCGCCAACAACTGACCGCCGCTGACAGGACTCTACCATACGGAACCGGCATTTAGAAGGACGCCGAAATGGCAGGCAACCGCTGCGGACGCTCGACGAACATGCTTCGAACTAACAATACGCGATAACGAACACTCCTGAACGGGATTCGGATGCATGTGACTGACAATTTCGCGGCGGAGAAACAACTCTGAGCGATTCCTCATCCCGGGAAGAGGAAATTTACCGGCACCGAAAGCGATCGAAAAGAAAGACGGGCCCGAGAATCCGGATCAAAGACACCAATGCGGGGAGTCGTTATTTTCCAGAGCGGAAACGGAAGCAGACAGTCAAAGTGTAGACGAAGCGAAGAAAGGGATTCCAGGGTTGGGAGAACCGATCGAACCGATCGAACGGGTTTCCGCGGCGCAAAGCGAACGTTCGGGAGGAGGTGATTAAAAGCGCAATCGTTACTCCCGGAGATTTTGGACGTTCAAATTCCTTCCGAAACGACGGGAAGAGTGAGGAGCGGAATTTATCGCGCATTCCCAGGCGTTTTCGCCGTCGAAGCGTTCTGCGGCAGCAAGATCCGAACGGGTGGAAAAAATAACAGCAACGGCAATCCTGTTTTGTTGATGCGCGGTGGAAAATGACAGGCACTGTTCGACGGGGAAGAGAGGAGCAAAAATTGCTCGTCCGATCGCGTTCAGGCACGAAAATGTTGCCTTCTGTAGTGAACCAAATTGAATCACAATTCAGTGAATGTACCTTTGTGGTTGCATGCCACTTGTAGACACCGGATCCGTGGATTTATATTGTAGCCGACTCCGGGTCTTATTAATTTTTACTCGGAAAACGTGAAAAGCAATCGCCATTGTGGGATTTGTATGAGAAATTCGATATCTAATTCCACAACAATAATATAAATGGGATTTTTATTTGTTAAAAATGATTCTTTCACTTCACACCTGGATGCGCACACAATAATGTCACCTCCTTTTTAACCTTCCTCTTACGTTACAAAATAAGTGTCGCACAAAATTGTCGAAAGGTTCCCGGTGTTAAATTCAAAAAAGAAATATAAATTATACCGCGTGATGTTAACGCGGAAATGCGGGCGGTTTCTCGTGTGCAAATTGCGGAGGCAACGAACATGCGAAAGTTGGCAATAAAGTTTATCGGGTGAAAACCGGAACAATGTCACCGGCTCCCAGGCGTCCACGCATGTGGACGCCGCTGCGTGCTGCCCATCTTTTCCATTCCGGCCGTTCGCCGGAAATGAAATTTCGTCTCCATCCGGAGCAGCACGCGATTTAGCCGACGATGGCTTGCCCCCCCTCCCCCCCCCCCCAAAAAGAGAAAAATGTTAATCGCTTTTGATAATCGCGAACCGATAGCTTCGAAACCCTTCGAGGTTTTTTCCGCTTGCGCGGACGTCCGGCTTCGTGCCCTGGACCGAACGGTTGATTCACATCCCGCGGTATGATAATTTTTCACAATGTCGATTTCATCCGTTCGCCGCATGAAACGCTTGTATCATTCAACGTGGGACCCACAGGGCGATTCCGAAGCCGCTGACAAAAAATTCGTTGTAACCGAGGTTGCTTTTCCGCGGGTCGGAATCGAAACTTTCGCGATTCCTCCTCGTCGTGAATGGGATTTTATCATTAAACCGTCTTGGGGCTTACTCCTGACTATTTCCGAGATTGCCGGCGTGATAACCTGAAGCCGTTTATAACGAGATACTCGACGCCTCTGCCAATTTCCGAAATTGACTGCGATTGTGACTTGCGAAATTGTCCTTTTCGGAGCATTTGCGTCTTTTTCATGATCTTCTTTTTCTGATATTTAACGAAATCCAAATCTAAAGTTAACTTCTAACCGTCCGAATCGAAGATTTATATGTAATACGCAATCTAACTCTTTCGACCATTGGAAAATACAAGCGAATTGATAGGTCGTTATCACCGAAGAGACTAAGATTTTGTTACACTATCTTGAAAAATGGTTAATCTTTGAGTTTTGCATATCGATAAGCGAAGATTGTTCAAAATTCCGGTGTGGCTGCTCGTAACCGTAGTCAATTTGTCTTCATGTTATGATGGTTTCAGACGGTGTTAATTGTGCAAATTTTTTGGGAGCGACAATCAAGTTTAAATGAAATTGCCGACGGGAAAATTATTTTATAACCGAGGACTTGCCATTTGTTCTGTCCGTAATTTAGTTGATTTTCACATTGCAACCAGAAACGTGTACGAATCTTCTTGTTGGCCGCCAGAAAACGTCTCAACGAAATAACAGAGTATCGGTCTATTCCGAGGCACCGCCACCATTGGTTTTGATATTCAAATCGTCGGATGTTTGCTTCAACATTATTGATATACGCGATTGGTAATTTTCGAATTTTACGTCCAAGAGACTGTCGCAATAGGGAAACCTTTGCCTTTTCCAACGCCGGGTAATACAATCCGAATCAATTCGTCGCCGTCAAAATATTCTCCGGCGGATTGGTCTTCCGCGCTTATAACGATGCGGCTTTGTAAGCGAAATAAGTGAGGCTGCCGGCGGAAAACCCAGGTTCGTTTTCTCCTTTTTTGAACGCAATTACGAACACTGCCGACCTCAATCACCCGGCTCGTGCCTTACAACCGAAATGCGTCTCGTTCGCACATCAATAATACCTAATTTGTTTTCCGTCTTTGTTTTTTTCCGTAGGTTACGCTAGGAAGTAAGATCGCGAACATCTTTAAACGTACAGCAAATGGGCAAACAATTAATTTGCAGCAGGAGTCCATATGCGGCACAACAACCGCGGATTTTTTTTTTCCTTTATTTTAATATTTAATATATTCCGGACGCAGTGCCGCAACAACGGGGTCCCTTTAATAGACAGAAATGTTTTTGATGCACAAGGAGATACATGAAAATGTTTCTGGCGTTTCCACGTGTCTGGAACAGAGATTTTGATTATCCCTCCTCTTTTTGCAGCATCCCTCGTAAAATTCCCCGCATTATTCAGCCTTTCCAACCCATTTCACGTTCCCTCCCGAATCCCTTCAAAAACCGTCAGGATAACTCCAAGGATCCCTCCGAAAGTCCTTCCTTTCAATTTATTACTGTCATTTGAGATGTAAATGCAGAGATGACACAACAGCATTTTCAATTTACCGACACGAAATTTCGACGAAAATAAGCGGGATTTTTTCCCCCTCCCCTTTTCCGCCCCAATCTCGCCCTTACCCCCGGGGGAACGTATCGCGCGTTAGACGTGTTAAAAGCGCGGAAGCGGTTATAAGGAGATGCCGGATAGAGCGAAGTTTTTTTTTTAAACGGGAGCCGTGCGTCGCGACGCAAAACAACAGGCGACCATTACTCCGTTTTTTTCCCTTGCGGGATATTGAAAAGAGAAGGAAAATGGCGTCTGAAAATTCAAACCCCCTAAGCTCGGTTTATTTTTCTCTCAACCCGAAAAGGGTAGTTTTTGACATATGACTTTCGTAATTGCAAGGTTGAAACGCTTTGAGCGGGATTTCACAATTTACTTTTATTACCATTATTATTATTATTATTATTACTATTAAGACGTTTGACCCGGTGATTTTTTGCACAAACCGATTTAACGATCAGGTTGCGATGATTTTTAATGCTTAAATCGAGGTTCGCGAAAAACTCGGAAAATTGATCGTCCCCGTCAAATGCGGCGAGCTTTTCCTTTTTTTTTTTTTCGCGGCTTTCCCGGCTGCTAAAAGTTCCCGGATGGAAGGGATCCGCGACGAGAACGGCGTTTTGTACCGTTTTGGAGCTAAACTTTCCAATTTCGAATTGGGGGGGTTCGGCGGGGAGGGCCGAAGGAACGGAGGAGGCGACGATCACGTACACAAGTCATTAGCAAAATGACAACTCCCGGCGAACGTGTTAATTGACTCTTCAAAATCTCGCTATTAAAATGATTGACGGGAAAGCTTTTCCATCTCAAGTAAAATTTTAATTTATTCAAAATTTTATTTTGCGAAAATTACGGAGGCAATGACGCAGTGCCCGGGAAAATTTACAAGTTACAACCGACGAGATGAGGAAAATCCTCAAATCTGCGTCTCTCCTTCCGCCGGCGCCTATTTTATCGCACAAATGCATGAATATATATGTATAACCGTCACTTAGCTCTGACACCCCCAGAGACGAGTGACTTGCACGAGGGTTTTTCCAAAAGTTCGTCCGATAGACGATCATTCCACTTCCCTTCAGCGCGATGCTTCGCAAAAAAAAGAGAAGTCCTTCACGTAAATTAGTGCAATACACAAAAACCATAAATAATAAGCATAAATCGGTTCGCCAATCCTTACATTTTGCAAATCCTCATTATAATAATAGTAATAACCAAATTCTAATGTGTATATTATAAATTTAAATAATTTTTCTTATGCATCGGTTGATTTAACTCAAGTAATTATGCAATGTAAAGAGATGAAAAAATTTCAAACGGCATACTATACAAAAGTGAGATATTTCTATAATGAAAAATTATTATGAAAATCGTGTATATCAATCACATGAGGTTTGTCCCGTAAGCCGTAGGGCCGACAAACAAATTTTTTCTACCAGTTCGACCTGCTTATTTTTCCTTCTTTTCATTTTCCCTGCAGTTCCAATAACAAAACAATTATTTGGATTTATAATTCGTCTTATATTACGTAAGCTCGTTTGTATAAAACGGAAAATTCGAAGTTTGCAACAGTTTCACACGTTACTCGATTTTCAACCATGCTGCAAGTTTTTTGTTATTAATAATAGATATATATATGTACGTGTTATTATATGCACATGTACGAAATCATTCGGTGAGGTGCTATATAAAAGATTTTTGTATTTTTTTATACCATCAGTTTTCAGAACAATTCCGTTTTGGGGCGTAAACGAGGGATGGTAAAAAAGTAATAACAAAAAGAAAATTTGCCGCCGCCATTCATTTGGATACATTTGCGTAATTACTTACAAGGTTGGAATAATGGAAAACCCGGGTTTATTGTTGCCGCAGATCCTTTTGTGTTCGAAAACCCCTCGTTCCGCCCCTTTTCTGAAAACATGGCTGTCGCTGCACTCCAAACTACAAACGAAGAATTGATAAGTTTTAAAATTAATAATTATAATATTACCCTTTTAAGAACGTGTGTATATATATATACATAGATATCTGCTTGTCAATAAACATGTATATATCAGGCGCATCATTTTACTTCTTTCCTTACTATATCCGTTTTGGCGTTTTTGAATATTAGTAAATGTGATTTGTTAATAAATAACATGTATAAAATGTTTAATAAAATATGGTTTTAGATTTTTTTTCTTGGGGAAAAAAATTCGATCACATTATTTATAACAAAGGCTTTATAAAAGCTTATTATAATTATAAAGCTAAACAAAGCTTGTAAATAATATATGTGCGTAAGAGTAATGAATTAAATTTCATGCTGTCCGGTCTTTTTTCCGTAAATAATAATGAAAGCTGTTTTTGATATTAAGTGGCTGAAGAAAGGCACGGGGTTGAAATGAAACGTAAAAATGTTAAGGGAACTGTGTGGGGGGCGGCGGAAAAGCACCGGGTTTTTCGCTATCGATCGTGGCACAAGGGAAGAACAACTGCGGAAAGGGAGCGAAAACACACATATACACACACAGACACAAAATATTTTCTTCAAGGGAAATGCTTTTTTTTCCTTCTTTCCTTCTTCATTATTTTAACTTGTCAAACTCAACGTGGCCGTGTTAAAACTTATTCTCTCCCCGTGATAATGTTCCATCGATTTTTTGGCGATGGCGAACCCTTTCCTCGCCTCCTCTCTTTTTACGGGAAAAGTTTTTCATCGTTCGCAGACGCCATTAAAACGCCGCCATTTGTACAGGGAGGGCGACATACAGCCGCGGATCTTGCTTCCATTTGCATTTCGAACGTGCTCCAAAGGAAGGAGCAGTTTGTGTCTTGCGCTTAATTTGAACGAGCTCCTTCCCAGTGAAAACTTTCGTCAGTTTTACGCCTCTTATCAAGGGAAAGTAAGAAATGTTAATACATAGCGCGAAATAGCCAAATCCACAAAATCTAGAATCCATTAGAAGTGGACGCCGTTGATTGTCCTTCCGTCCCGGGAAGAAATGTCTCACTGAATGTCTTTGATAAATTAAATATCAAATTATAATAATGAATTGAAACATAAAATCTCGATTTACCCACACATGCGCATATATAATCGAAAAGGTTAAAGATCATCATTTTTACTCGTTTCCGTCATTCCGTGCCGAAATTTATCCATATAAATATAAAAAGAGGTTTAATATAAATGAAATATTACATAAAATAATAAACTATTTAATTTATTAATTTGATTTTATGTTTTTTTAACATAAGCAATCCTTTTTCTTCATCTCAGGAAACAACCTATACTGCATAATATATCCACGTGTCTATATTTTAAACGAATAAATTGAATCTCGGCAAGTAAATTAGCTTTAGCTAATTTTCTTCAATATATATATATATGCAACTTATTATTTAATGAAATAGGATTAAAATTTTTACTTATCTATCTTTATTTCGCGAAAATGGCGAAAAACTTTCATTAAATAACGTTTGTATATTATATATTCGTTAGAGTATAATTTATCTAAAATTTCCATACATCAGGAATTGTATTTTTTTTCATACATATGAGAAAGATCCATAGTAAGTAAAAATAACCACACGTAGTACTTAAATAAATCAGATCCCTCTCTTAATATTCACAGTTCATTATAAATTTACCTATATATATTTCACTTTTAAAGGCAAAAATAAAAAATTTGACTCCCTATAATCGGGAATGTTTTCCAAATTTTTATTTTACACGAATTGTGCCAGTTTACCTTTTGAAGTTTTATATAATTTAGCGATTCTGGGTCTAAATGGTCCTATTTACATTATCTTATACACGGAGCGATATTGATTTCTGTTTTTATGTGCCATGAACGTTTATGAAGATTTTCATCTAATCGGAACAGAGTTATGATATGTGTTTTAAACATGGTGTAATGGGAACATTACACAGGTATTCTTTCTTTGGGTTTGTAATCCCATTATCGATTTTCGCGAATTCATCACTTACACCGGCATAACAATTACGATAATAATAATAATAATAATTATAATAATTTATGAGACAATCATTTATGATGGCAACCCGACTGAATGGGGAGGTTCGAATGACGAATTAAAATGAAAAATTGCTTTAGGTTTATCGCGATGCATGAAACCCGGACATTTTTTAATGCGGTAACTATATTTACACAGCTCGGGACCGTGGGCAATTTAGGCATTCCAGGAGCCGAAACAATGGGAAAATGCTTCGTTTGGACTTACTAACAAGAATAATGCCTGCCAGACAATGTCTACGATTAACGACCAAGGAGACGGACAACATGAGGTCAGCGCGCTGTTTTATATCAAAATCCACGCCTCAATCCATGTTTTGCATTGAAAGAAATTGATTTCCCCAGAAGCCATCCATTAATTTTATACAGCTTAATTAAAAGGAAGCAACAGCATTTGTGTAGAAGATCCCACCCGATAAAAGAACGATTCGTTAATAATTAACGAAGAGTATTACGCCAAATTTTTTTTCGAAACTGCGAGTCTCGAATTCCCGCAGTTTTAAATCTTAAACTAAGTAATAAATAAATCAATTTTTTTAAATTCATCATACATTATAGACTACCTTCCTCAATGTCCGTAATGCGATCGTTGTAAATTTTGATGCTGAGGACTTCAATATTATGAACGTGTGACATGAGAATGTATGATTAAATTTATATATTACACATTCAGGGCGAAAACTTTAATTTTTTATTCTCTTTTCTTTTGGCGAATATAATGAAAATTATTTTCTTTATTTGGTAACCCACAGACGTGTATTAACCTTTACATTTGGCCGGAAGTTAATTGTCTTATACACGCGGACAAGAAAACAAAGAAACGAAAGAAGAAATATTTTCAACACCCAGAACCTTAAGAAATTATCATTTTAAAGTACGTTTTTAAAACAAAGCCAATTTTTTTAACAGTAATAAAATATAAATATGAATTCGATGCTAATGAAACGGATTGTCGGAGTGCTTGTTGGAGGATATTTTAACAATCTCTTTTTATAAAATTAATGGAATTTAAATTTATAAATCATAGCCGTTAATACCCCGCAGATATTGGATTTACGGTTTATATTATATAGTCCCCTGCAGATAGATTCTTAGCTACAAATTTTTTTTTAATGTCACCACGGGATGCAACCGAATGAATAGCAGAATAAATGCTTTTTTAATCATTGTTCGTTGAGTTTTTCTTATAACATACTTATGTTCCTTCAACAGTAATTAAATCTATCAACAGGGGTAAGCAAAAAGAAAATTTTAAAATGTTTCCAGGGAAAAAAAAGGAAATTCTTTGACTTTACAACATCAAAATGCATTAACTCGCAAAATAAAAAAAAATCAAAAGCGATTGAAATCATTTCTACATTGGATTTGATTAAATTTTTTTTAAACAAAAGTTTAAACCTGCGCAAAAGTTGCGCACATATTGTGTAATATTTTTCTGTTTTGTGCCAAAAAAATCTGCAATATCATTAAGAAAAACCGCAAAACCAATATAAGTGAACCATATAAAACGGAAAATGTCTTATAAACACCAGTCAGCAAGCAAGAGTAAATTAATGTTCTGTCAATTTAAACTTTAAAAATCATGAACCGTTATTACAACAGTAGTAAAGTTTAATAAATAATAACATACTGTAACTACGCTTATAACGATTATTTGTAAATAAATACGGATTAATATAGACATCTCGCATACAAATGGCGTTTAAAAAATTTAATTTACAAATTGCGAGTCATAATAATGTGTCGGAGAATTTTTTTGTTAAGTTTTATTAATGTAGAAAGAGAAAATTATACCTATTTCTTTTTCAACCTAAAAGAAAATACCTTTTTATATAATTATCGACCGTTTAAATAAATTTTAACCGGAGTGTTCTCATTCCGTTACCATTTAAATACGAGTTCTAATTATTAGAGATGGCCTTGTTCGCTGCCTTTATAAGCGATTTCGTTTATAAGAAGTTGCTCGATTTTGCGTCAATTTTACCACACATAAACGTGAGAGGTGCTTTAATTGGTTGAACGTATTGTTGTTTAATTCGAACGGTTATGAATTATTTTCTGCATTTTCTAGCAATGGAGGGCCGGGAGATGGGAAAAAAATGGGAAGGAAAAAAAGAATTTTTTTTTCCTAATGATGTCAACGCTACGTAAAATTCACCCCTAGGGTTTGAATGAAGCCCCTCCTTAATACATTGAATAGATTTCGCACCCTCAATATAACGCAATCACGGCCCCTCTCTCTCTTTCAATGGATCCGTGAAGGATCCATGTTGACTCTATTGAAATCACATTCATGCAGAAACGACGCCATTACAAGTTACACACGTTAATTTAACGTATTACACGGTTACATTTTACAAATTACAATCTTCGCTTTCCTACCCTTGTCCGTTCGAATGGCTGGAGATCAAATTTGGGATAATTACATTTTATTTTTTTCTTCTTTCTCTCTCTCTCTCACCTCCCTTCCGTTTCCCCATTCCCTCTCTCTCCATTTCTCCCGGTTTCCGTCTATTACTCTTTGGGGTAATGGAAAGAGGGATAATTATTTTCAAAAGGGAAGCTTTTCTGTAATATTTCCCAAGAATAACAGATGGGTTGTTAAAATATAATGAACGAAATGGGGCGGTTTTTTTTTCTCTCTTTAATCCCAGAAAATGAAATACAATTCACGTCAAGATGATCAGGGCATTCCAGTCGATGCTACAAAAAAGAACAACAGCACCTGATGAATTTAGCTACGTCATACCATGTCTGTACATGGTGCAGGAACTAAAATGCAATCTGACCACTCTTGCAAAGGCGACCACCTTCAGCAAAACAGTATAAATGTATATACTGACACTTGCAAGGGATTAATACCAAATAATATGAGACTAATTATAATTAAAATCTCTGCCATAATCATCCTTCCACTTTTAAAAATCTCCATTTTTCAGAAAATCATATTTATATGAATGTTCTGTAAAATATACAGATTCTTAACTGAAAACTATCCTTTAGCAACTCTTGCACCATTTCTACTATATTCAAAAACACAGTACATAACCCATGCTCTCGTAAAATATTAAGTTGCAAGACGTTACTTTAAAAAATTGTTTAAAGTTATTATATATTTATATATAATGTTTTTAAGACGCGATTGGAAGAATATTTTACAATATAAAACTCAAAAGAATAATTCTTGGATGTAACAAAGTGTATTGATGTGAATATATTTTACTAAATAGAATGCTTTTGAATCTTTGTAAAGAAAAAAATTACTTTTTGGATGCGTTATAAGTGCCGAAAAATTATTAATTGATATGTTAAAGGAAAAGGATGCGAAAAAAGTATATATATATGTTATTTTGTTTTAATATTTGGAAAAATAAATAAATTAAACTAATCCGAGATTTGCCCCGAAGGTTTTTCCGAAACGAAAGAAAACGAGCTTCCAAAAAAAAAGAATAAAGCCCGAAACATCTCTTTGCTGCTTAATAATTTCATTTGCTGCATTGTTTCAATTGATTGGACGGGATGCCGTCCTCCAGTGTTTTCCCTACCCCTCCGACAGCAATTCCCCCAGTTTATTCTTACAGAATTTTAAAATGGAATTTAGATTAGGGAAAACACAAAAAGGAAAACCATTTTAGTTTGGGCATTCGGATGAAAATGTTGGGGCTCCAATGGGGAATGGAAGTGAAGAAGGGAGGAAGGTTTGAAAAAAGTACAAACTTCGATCGAACGTAAGAATGGTGTCAATTTGAGAGTCATTAAAACTTGGGGATTAAGGGCACTCGAATTGCCACTTAAAACACAATTTTCCAAATGAAGTTTCCCTTTTTTTGTTTCTTTTTTTTGAATCCGGTCTTAAATTGTCATTTTTCGCGCTGGAAAATACAGGAAAGAAAAAAAATATATTCCTTTTTTTTTTAAAATTTCTGTTATCATTTTTTTTCTTGAATCATTCATTCACACTTGCTATTTGTAATATGTATATACTCACATAATACACACACACACACACACACACACACACAAATTTTTACAATTTTTGAATTATTCCACCGAATATTACATAAAGCATGTTTTCGGATTTCAGTTTTAAAAAAGTGATAAACTATTTCAAAATTTCATCATTAAAGTATTGTAATTTAGTGGCTTAAGTAATTTTGTTCTTATATTTAAGACTCGTTTAGAGATACTTATTCATTTCTTCAATTCCGTATCGGAAACAATCTTAGCTTTATTGCACACACAAATGCACGTATTAAATGCCATAAAATTACGTAATCGTGCCACCTATATTAGATATTTTATACATATGTGTGGCGAAGTATGATTTCTCGTCCTCATAACGCTTCGTGCCATTCAAAATTAAATTAGATACCAGACCAGCTAATTCGCCAACTATATAACTTTCTGCTCTAAATGCGGTGGTTATATTTTAGAACTACATAGTAAGTACTTAGTTGCTTTGTACATTTATGCAGACGAAAGTGGAAACTAAATAAATAGACCTATATATATTTACAATATAATGCCGTCACTTGCTTTATTTGTCGGATGCTTTTGCATTGTAATTTTTCCGAAGGTTTCGTTCATCCAATAAGTGAAAATTCGGTAATTTGATAGAGCTATATACTTTGATCGATGCAAAACCGAATGTCCGTAAAAGTAAAATTTTTCCAGATATTGAAAACTTCCCCGGGCATACGAATATCTGTGTGCGGCTCATAATAATACGAACGTATTATCGTCGATGACAGACGTTTTGGTAGATAAAAAGTTTTTTATATATACATATATATTTTTTTTTCGGTGCTCACCCTTATATTTATGTGAATGCGGTTTTGAAAGATGCTGCGATTTTAGATAAAGCTCAATGGATGTTAGGATTTCAATGGGGACGGAATATAATGAATTATTTCATATTTTTAACAGTTTCAAATATCAAAAAGGTTTGTTAAAAGGAATAAAAGTTGTTTGTCCATAAAATATACTGAAATATCGTGTGAGGGGGCAGGGGGTGTGGATCGGTTATAGAGATTATTTGTCGTGGTTCTTTTTTTCATTTTTAAGGGAAGAAGAAACGTTTAAAATGCAATTAAAAAGAGGTTCGAGCAAAGGGGCACGACCTATATCCTCCCCTTGCTCTTTCCGTCCCTCCCCAAAATTTCGAACAACCCCCTTCACCCCCGGATATTTGCCTTTTTTATAAACGAAACGAAGCTAATAAAAGGATGACGGTCACACTTGAAGGGGCATATGGAAAAGCTCTCGTTGTTTTTTTTTCTTCTGTTCTTCTAAAATACTCACTCACAAACCTTTCAAAAAGGGGCGCATAATGTGCATCATTTTGGATTTGTCAAAAATTGAGTGTGTCTAGCCGGAGTCCGCACAAAACGCCTCGTCATCGAATATCATGATAGGGTAACAGCTTTCCCTTTCGAAAATATACCTGTCCCGGGCTCCTGCTCCCCCCGCCGAACCTCCCCCGCTGGCAGATGCCATCACTCAAGGTTTTTATTCAATAATCTCCTCATTATTTCATTTATTTTTCATACGCATTGAAATGCTTCATTATTATGTCTTGACACCGTAATTTCTACAGATGGATTTTATCAATTAACCCATCTCGGGTTTTTTTTCCAAAGTTCGTTATACCCGAGCCCTTGTGCGGGGAGGGATTTTCACGAATAATAACCGCTTGAAAGGAAATAAAAAAAAAACTCCTTAACTTTTCCTTTTTTTTTCTTCCTTTTTTGTCGTCAAAGGAATCAATTAACGTCAATTTCTGTTCCAAATCTGCGCGTGGACCGTGTCAATATATCAAATTTCGTGAACTATCAAATAATGCGTTAATCGTTTTCAAAAACCGAAATATACGTTACCTTTTTTTTTTCCTTTAAAAAATTAAATCCGTGAAAAAGAAAAACGGAATAATGATTGGATTGGGACATCGGCTATGGCGGCGACCCTGTCCGCGTGAGAAAAATTCGCAAGCAGAAAGTGTTTCATTATATCGGGGCGCCATTTCGAAACGTACGTTAAAAAACCCAATTCAAGTGGTGCAGCAATTGATGCAACACAATCGTCCAGAATCTCGCGCGCATAAATAAACTCGAGCTGTATTTAATGTCTTCGGTTGCGCCAAAAAGAGGATGGTGATACGTTAAACGTAATTTTCGAACTGTCGCGAAACTGTTTCAAATGGAAAAAGTAATATCTATCCTCTGTTCAGTCCTTTAAAAAGTACAGTCTAAAAAAAAAAACCAATAATTTATCTTTTTCGTACATATTCCATTCTCGCAGAGAAAATAAATATGATTCTTGTAGGTCGAAATAAGAGTTATATATATATATATATTCTTCGAATGGCTGCTGATTTCTCGATGCCAATCTGCTAATAATCGACTATCAATCACGATGTAAAAAAAAATTAAAGCCCAGACTGCCATATTTTCAACTCTGCTTATAAGGCACGAAAAAATGCATATTACGATACAATATATATACATTGTAACATAGAATGAAATGTGTAACATGTACAAATCATATAATATTTTTCGTCCTGTCAACAACGTTGTTGGAAGTAAATCTACATAAAAGTTTATAATGATATTCTTCTTACATCACTTTATATAAGTATATGGTTAGGTATTGAAAATAACAATGTATTAATCATTATTTGGCAATTTCAATATACAAGTATAAAAAATCCCCGCTATTTTATGCCTGACATGCATGAGGCATTGAATTGGCGTTAACATTTCTTTGTGTAATTTATATCAAACAAAATGCAGCAATTTTAAATTTGCATGTAATTTGGTGTAGTGAAAAACTATAAGGTCATTCTGTCACTAAATTGCTGTTAAGTCACATGTATCTGGTAATATTTATCCGCGTTTGAAATACGGTATTCTGCAGTTTAGTTTTAAAAGAAGCGTTAACATTTGCCTGTCCACACTCATTTAATCGACAAAATGCAATGAGTTAATCTTTCCAGGTACCTTTCCCGCGTTTTTGAAATTTTTCTTGGACAAGCAAAGAAACATTTGAATAATTTTCCTCCGTTTACGATGCGTCTGCTTTATCAAAAACAAGCAGCCAAGAAGTGATTTCATTCTGTAAATATCGTCGTCGGGGATTCAACCTGCTCCGGTCGACCGATCACCTAAAATCTCGGTGAAATGGTCGAGAAAAACCGGGCAATGTCGGCGCCTAAGAAGCCATGACGTGGCTTTGGAATCGTAACACGAGACCACGAAAAGGTTTTCAACCTTTTAACCCAACTTACGAATCTCTGGCAAAAACGGAATCGAAGCGAACCCGTTTCTTAAGAGGGCGACGAAAAAGTCCCGTCACGTGTGATGTGATCACACATGGCTCCGGAAGGCGATGGATTGAAGCCGAGAGAGGTGACGCTGTGCTGCGGGAGGCATCGAAGAGAAACTGTCAGCGTGAGACCACTTGGGCTGGTCAAACAGTAAATTTGAAAAAGAAAGAGGCAAAACTTGTTGGCGGAAAAGGCGTTTCATATTGTTGCAACAATGCCGGACAATAGAAATCTTTGCTGATCAGTCAAAAATTATGAAAACTTGGACGAACCCAACCTGCAACCCTTCAAATTATCGTATTCCAGTTTGTTTTGTCATTGCTTAATTGAAAATCTCATAGAAGGCTGATGTATTTAAAGTATCTACAGAAGCCTGTCATCGATCTGCTCGATCAGCCTTACGATCTTATACCATATCTTCATTATGGCTGGGGGATTTAATTATTTAAATGCAAGTTCTTAAAACTAACTTATAAGTAAAAGTAGAATGTACTTTTGGTGACTGACGAGGAAAAAAGTCACTCTTTAAAATATAACTTCTAATGTTATTCAAGAAATTCATTCAAAATATGTTTTGCGCATTTATGTATTGCATACAGCAAGACGAAAGACCCAGGATTAAGCAAAAGCAACATTTTAAAATGAAAATTTTTCACCGCAAGTTGTTGTAAATCGTGAAGCTGAAATTTATTCATTTAGCCCTCAGATTATCATTTATTTCTGCAGAAACCTTCTCATAATGTAAAACTGGGTTCATGACACCCTGATAAAAATTATTTTTCGATTTTTTTTCACACAGAAGTAATGTGGATGTGGATGTGTGTGTGTGTATTTATCGGGAAACAGCAAAAAAGTTCGTTCACCGAAATGAACTGATTATTTCGCTAAACCCGCTTAAAATGCCGTAAGAAAAAGTGATCTTTGTTATTTAAAAATTTAAAATACTTTCTGTCCAATTCAATACATGCGATTCCGTATTCAAAATTGGCTGGTGGCGCCGAAAAAGGTTTCATTCTTTTTAAGGTCAGAAGTTTCGGTTACGAAAAATGGCATCACAATAAGCAATATTTTTACTTACTATTCTTATATATTTTGATGGTTGGAGAGGCGGAAAAACGAGAAAAAGGAAAATAATAAGTAAACGAGATTGCATAAGTTTTTTTTCTTCTCTCTCTCTCTCTCATTTTACGTGTAATCAAAATGGGAATCGCTTCCGTTACGATATGTGACACCATTTCACATTTAATAACGTAAAGATGCCACGATGAAAGACTGTTGACGTGTCAAGAGAAAAAGTAATTTGAATTCAACCCCAGTAAGCTGTGCACTCTATTTGAAGTTAACGAATTGACATAATTGAATGAGGTGAAGTTGAGGAGGGAACTTTAGCACTTTTCTTCTAACCGGTTGCTTAATATTCCGATCTCGACTTCTCTTCAAATGTACTTACAAAATTCGAATATCCTTCTGTATGGATGAGCCCATTGAAATTCTACTGCGTAAAAGGTTCCACGCCCAACAATTGGCAACGTTGCTTAAAACAACTTTTTTCCTTCTGATCCTATTAAAAGAGGAAAAAAATTAAAAAGAGAAGAAAAAAAAAAGATTTCTGAACAATTTTACACTTTTATCAGCTAAAAAATAAATTCTTCCACATATTCCTCGAAATATTTTTATATTTTACAATCTTCTCATTTTTTATGTATATAATTTTTAAAAGAATTTTAAGAAAAACACCTAAATGCCACATACACTGACAACCGCTTTAAGGTGACATTTTGTACGAATGATACGGAATGTAATCCCCTTTTCAAGTATGAATTCTGAAAAGTATTTCCCTTCATGTGGATCAAATAAAAACTTTCGGATTTTCGGGACGGAGCCAGAGGAAAAGGTCATCGCCGGCACACGAAAAGGGATAAAACGAAAGGATAAATTTCATTTATATGATGGCAAAAGGAGTCCAAACGAAACTATCGGAGAGACTGAAAATAAGGCGAATGGGTATCTTACAATCAGAGAGAGAGACAAGAAGATGACGGCATGCAGACGTGGCCAAAAGAAACAAGTCAGAGGACCCCTATTTGGCCGATGCGTGCTTTCCGAACGCACGGCGAAGATGAAGAACTGCGATGAGACAAACAGGAGCAGCACCGGTAGAAAGACAGACAAATTACATTAGCACATGTTCAGAACAGGAAGCGATTACCAGCAGGATTCCTCGGTCGACTTGGATGGGCAGAAGGTGATAGCCCTGATTCCAGGAGTTCCGGCGTCGGTAGTCCGTCGGTGGTCACAAGGAGTTTTTCTTCCTTCAGCAAAGAAAATAACCGTTATTATGTTTCATGTTTTTTTTTCAGCAAACGAACCTACGATCTAACTGAATTTTATTAATATTTTTAATTCCCGTTTAAAAATTCCTAACGAATCAATTTTTTGGGCGAAATTCCGCAGTCCATCGGCACTGAACGCGGGAACGTTTTGTTTCAAAAAATTAAGCAATGATCCGTTTTCAATTATAAAAAGAAATTGCTTAGATTTGCGTGATGCCTTCGAAATTGCGGTATGAAAGAAAGACTTTTTATTCATCATTTACAATGAAAAATTATGGCCTTTTTTCATTTTTAATTTTCTCATAATTTCTCGGGCCGGAGTAGTTGGTAGCCACCGAAAATAAAGGTTGGAACAAAAAACTGAAGCCATTTCCGGAAGGGGGCGGAGAAGCCAAAGACATAGGATAGAATTGTCAAATTTTGAGTGAAAACCAAGACATTACAATAGAAAATATAATCGTGGAGTTTGGTAATGTGCGCAAAAATGTAACCACGTTAAAAAAATTAAACTATACAATGGAAAAACTTGAAAAACCAGGTGAGAAGCCTCTTAGCAAATACGATACGACATATCGATATTGATAGTAGATAAAAATTCCTTCATTCTTTGGGGCAAAAATATGATAAATTTAGTCCCATAATTTACCTCATTCCCTTACTTCGTGGTTTAAATTAACTCCAAAATCTTCGTTTTCGTCTCCTTCGATATGACGCACACAAAAGCTGGGTATCACTGAGACAAAACATTATGACAGAGAAGACGTATAATCGATAATTGAAATAATATGACAGACTGTAAAAGGATCCCACAGGATTATGTCAACCTGTCTGTCCAAAAGTTAGAAGATAATCCTCTATAATTTACAATTTACATATTGTTCACCACTCGCGTCTTGCATCCTTTGGTATCTTTTTTTTTTATTTGGAATTGTTTCGAACCGTTTTTCAGGTCAATTGGAATATTACGTTTCACAAGGTCAAGATTCACACGCTTATTAAGCTTATTTAAAACGATATGGACGACGAGAACTGATGATGCGTAACCGTCACTCGAATTTTTTTCTAACCGCAAAAAAAATTAAGTTGGCAACGAGTACGCTGGGAGCATCTTTTTTTTTTTTTTTATTTCCGTTTTAACCGCTGAGAAAAATCGGTCTTTTTTTTACGGAAAAAAAAATTTTTCGTTGAAACCTCAAAATTGTAAAAAAAAAAAAAAAAAAAATAGGTGAGTCTCGACATCTTCAGATGAATATTTCATTATCATGTAGATTTTCATTTAATAACAGAACGAAAACGTCACACATTGTCGGGAGCAATGAATAATTTTTTTTTGAATGAAGAATGTGACATTATGCATGAAACGAAAGTACAAAAACGTCTTCATTCGCGTTCCCGAAATATACCGTTCCCATTTACTTTTTTCAAAAATATTCGCTTCGAATTTTTCACGTAAGTTCCCTCGTCCGAGAAAACAACGTGATATTCATCATGCCAAACGACCGTTCACCAAAACGATGTCCTTATTTATCAAATCGCAAATTTAAATACAGCTTGCATTAAATATAATTTACTAATTCGTTTTTCGGTTGGGAATTTTATTATTATTATTTATATCTTTTTTTTTTCAGAGAAGAAGAAATGGAATATGGGCGATAACACCTGATGTCGATGCAACATACAATCTCACATAATAACTACGGTAATAAGTATATTTAATATTTCATTTGAAACTACGCCTCTGATGGTTCCAGAAATTTTAATGCCGGCGCAATGTAAAACAATAATGGGAAAATGAACTATTTGGTGTATTTATAAGGTATTTAAAATTTGCTTTTATAAACGGGTAGTAACAAGTGGAAACGACGATACTGCATCATTTTGCAGTCACGCATTGAATTTCATTGGTAGCTTTTTTTAAAAATCAAATGTAATGGACAATTTCATCGTCCTCTGCACGAGACACGCAATCGCCTTTTGCCGTTTTAAGTTGCGATCAGAAGAGAATTTCGCCAATTTCTATTTCTGTTGCTGGAAATATCCGGGGAAACTGAGAAATATTAAGACAAAGCCGCTCGAAAGAGTTGAAATTATAAAAGATTGAACGGCGTGGAGACCGGAATGGGTGGTCCAACTGCGTTAAATGAAGTTTTTCCTAAAAGGTAGATACACCCGATGGAACCATTTGCGGATTCAATTGTTCGCGTTGAAAAATGTTGGGTCTGCCCACCCCCCCATTACCCCATGGCGGAGGCCTCCGGTAGGCGGAGACACTTGAAAAATCCCCATTGTGAGGGCCGCGTGAAAAGTTTCGTTTATCGTAAAATGACTTTCGGGCGGGCACGGGAGCAGGGGAATCGGGGGAAGGTGCGCGCATCATCTAACGTTAAATTCGAGCAGGGGACGCATGCTCAATGGCCCCGGCACAACACAAATTCATTTTGCACCACAGGGTGCCGATGAAATTAAAACACACACGGGCAAGTCAAAAATGTTTTGTCAAGGGGGAAACTTGAATGGCACTTCCCTTTTGTCAATGGGTTTTAACGGCGCGTTACAAAAGTATTCCAGACAATGGGCTCTTTATCCGTACACAATATTACGCCACTTAATAACGTTAACACAATAAAATTTTTTTGCCGTGGGCGATGGTCATTACGATATTCGCTTATGATTTTCCTTCGGAATCAAATGATTTTTATTCCGTCATTTCAGAGTGGGAGATTCCTGCGATTGCCGTGGATCTAAATGCAGGATTCCAATTAGTGGGATAAAGTTACATCCGGTGACGGGAAAATGGTCCGTTCAGAAAGCGGTTCGGAGGGAAGTGTCGTTGAGCAACTTTGAAAAGTGTTGCTATCTGGAGACAAAAAAAGTAACCAGTTATTTAACGTTCCGACGCAGTCGATTCGGATTGCCGGCGCCGCGTGCACGCAGTCGGCGGAAATCCCACTCCGTTGCGCAAAATGACATCGCTTGGGAAATTCTTCCCCGGTTACGACTTTCGAAGGAGAACAGATTCAAAACGGATGCCCCGGATCACCAATCGCATTCGGTTCGATGCGGGTGCGACGGGATTAAAGGAACGCTGCCCCGGCTCCGGGGGTTTCGGGGCTCATCGATGGGATGCACCGGAATCTTGCGTCCCCGCGGCTTCCTTGGTCCCGCCCGCGGTTTCTAGTGCCACGGCCGAGTAGCGGCACGGTCATCTTTAAGCATGCCGAAATCCTATAGCTCACTTTCGTCGACCCTTGGATCGCCGTCACCGTTCAAGTTCACAGGTCCGCGTCGATTTGAAAAACCCCACCGGGATGCTCAGCTCGGTCACCGCGATAATTCGCAATGTACCTGACGGCCATTTTTACTGAAAGAATCGAAACTGGCTGTGGGTCTGAATATATCGCCCAACTACGTCCCCAAAGGGAACTTTTATTGCGGAAGCGAACCGGGTTCGACGGAATGAGAACTGTCCCGTGCATCTCCTTTTTCGTCGCCTTTCTTGATTCCTTCGGGAGCGCGACAGGTTGGCTGCGGCCTTCGCAATCAACCGAGCAGGGATCGAGCCCGATACAAGAAAATGGCACTATCTCCTACCCCATTACTCGAAATTTCTCCAAAATTTATACTTATATTTGCTTTCTGAACAATTATTTTTATAGTCCATGGCCCAAATAACATTCCCGGATTGGGTAAAATTAAAATCGCAGTACATACGAGCTGTCAAACTGCAGAGCAGAATATGAGAACGCTCCTGCAGACGATTCGGACTGGGGATCAGGGATGCAGTTGCCTGGCGGAAGGCAATGGATCTTCATGCCACGAAAAATGAGATCGTTTCACTGAAGCTAAATGCGAAAGTGACACGGAAATCCCGAGTCGCTCTTTCAGCAATTCGACCAACGTCGTAAACCAAGAATAATTTCGTGAACGAGTGCTCGAGTCGACGTAAAGTACGATGTCGCCACTCGAGAAATGGATCGGGTAAATGCATGGAACCATCAACTAACGGAGACCGTCAGAATTTACATTAATAAAACTGGTGGAGATGGAGCAACTGGATCTCGCGAAAGAAAACGCGAGAACGCGGGAAGACCCACTCGTTGGATGGCAGAAATGATTCAACTAATGAGGAAGTGACGTAGAGGAAGAAGTAACTGTCGGATCCTTCCGTGGACTCGGGAAAAGTACGAGATTTGTTAATTATTTCCGGTTTTTGGCACTGGCAGATGCATTTCCTTCTTTGAATGATGCGGAAGCACGTAAATCAGGAATTTACAAAAAATCTTCAAAGAATTTCTGTTATATTAAAGCCTCAGTTAATAAAACAATATAAATATGTAAAAAAAAACAAAAAGAAATTTATAATTTTTCTCCTCCGTACAAAATTGATATCACGTTCGTATCAAATGCAATCTATCACATCTGGCGCGCAAATAACTCAAGAAAACGACAAAAAAAAATTCGACATAAAAATAACATGTTAATATAACTTTTTCATCTATCCATGGATTGACTTAAGATAAATGTAAAAATATAAATTTTCAATACTTTTAAAGGTTAATTTGTAAAAAAAAAAAAAAATAAAATTTTTTTATCTTTATCAGGTTGAATCATCGACGTTAACCTGTGAATAAGTTAAGAACGGTGGAACTGGCGCGAAAATATCTCCAGTCAAGGCAGCTCAGGTAAAATGTTAGTCGTTGAGGAAATCGTCGTCGGAACTGTCTCCCTCGCTCGGTCCCTGAACGCCTTTCTTCTTTCCCCTGAGAATCGACTGCCACGGGTTGGCCGATTTCATTTTCTGTTCTTCCGGGGGCCTCGAGATGTCCCCCGCATACTCCAGGACTCCGCTTCTTGCCAATCTCCATTCGAGCATCTCCGTGCTGAAATCTTCGCAGTTTCCCAACTCTGTGAAGCCCTTTAGGCGGTCGACCGCTATGGAATCTTTAATTATCAGGATTGTCGGAATTATTCGAATGTTGAGACGCTCTGAGAAAGAGAAAGAAAAGACTTTATTATACGTGTAAAAAGCTAAACATTGCTGCCAACAGTGAAATTCGAAAAATCGGCTTTTAATCGCACGTCTCTTCTAAGTGAATCGTTAGGAAAAACAAATACGCCGCGCATTCTTAACACGATAGTATTTAAGCCGTGAAAAAAATAAAAGACATAAATGATAACCTTTTAATATTATTTGTTAAGGGATTTTGACTATTAACTACATAATTATGCATGTGCACTCTAACATTTTCATTCATTTTGAATAAAGGATCATTAATTTCGCCAAACGTTAATGATCAAATTTAAATTTGCAAAATCAAAAATTTAGATGCGCGATCGATCATATTTAAAAAAAGATTCTATAAATATAAGCGCAATTTTAATTATGCCAAAGTATTTCGATGCTTTGCATTCAAGTAAAATTTTCACATTTTGTTACTTCTAGAAATGATGTACACTTATCATAATGATCAAATGATCGATATCCATCACGATGTAAAAATGTAAAATTATTTTTTTTTTTTTTTTTAGAAATGAAAATACTGGAGTAAGGCGCATAATTTCATATTTGAACATCACAAGCAACCATTAAAAAAAATTCTGAACGATTTTATGATCCATGGTTTTAGCGATATATAAAAACAACCCTTTTCGTTCAAGCCGTATAACTTAACTAATAACAATTATATTACGGCAAAAAAAATTTAACAATAAACAATATTCTGCATGAAAAAACCGGTGATGGGTAAGTTTATAAAAATAGCAAAATAAAAATTTTTTATTTCGTTTTATGCCCTTAATGCTCGGTGGGGAAAAATGAAAACTGTAAAATAAATTCCCATTGGAAGATTTAAAAATAAATTTGAAATGTCACTAGGATATTTAATTAATAATGTTTTGGTAAAACTTCTAGTGAAAATGTTTTGTTTTTCCAAGTTATAAAACCGATCATATTAAGTGGTTTAAACAAATTAGCATAAATTTTCAATTTATCTAAAATTCTATATATATATATATTTCAAAGCAATCTTAAATTGTCTCTAAAAAATTTTTAATCTTAATATTATTATTAACTGGATAAATTTCATACAAAAATACAATACTTCCTTAATAAATTGATTTTTTTCATTTAAATATCTAGATAGTTCAATTAAATAATTTTTAGAAAATTTAGTTTCATCAAACTATATGAAAATATACATTATGAGAAAAAAAAATTGTAATTTTTTTCTGCTTGTACTTTGTACAAAAAAAAATTTGAAAAAATAACACAAAGATTTTTTAGTAAATGGAAAAATATCAAAGTATAAATTTAATACCAAGGACTCAATTTGATGCTAAAGGCTTTCTCTATAATATTTAATTGTATATTTTTTTTTTTAGTAATTTAATTTAATTATCTTTCAATTTCACTCAATTCTATTTTTATATGAATATATGGTAAAACATATTTTGTAACATAGAAATTTTAAGAAATGGATTCTGAAATTTAAGAAAATAAAAAAAAATAATTGTATGAAAAACTGTTGAAATCTCATTATTTTATATGTAATAAAATGTCCTGTTGTAACTTCTCATTTGTAAATCAATAAAAAGAAATGAATAAATTATAAGTATTTATGCAACTCCATATATTTTAATATATATTAAAATGTATAGTTGCATATAAAACTTATATTTATCATTTTCCATAAATGTTTACAACTTGCTTCCATAACATTCTTTCAAAATAAAAATGACTTGATTGCCATCCTCTTTTATTCTGTCCATTATTGAAATTCATTTTAGAAACTTCTACTTCTGAACACTATCTTTATTCCCCTCTCATGTTTAAGTTGCAATTATTCTTGTTAAAATTTGTATAAAAATGAATAAATATATGAATATGAATTGTTATTAATATAAAGAGAACTTTTTATTATAGTAAAAAAACAGTAATGTGATATCAATTTTAAATTTCTACTCCTTCAGATCTTTCAAACTGTTCAAAGTTTTGAACATAGATTTATATAGCTTAAACAGATAAAAAGCACCATGAAAAACCAGAAACTTTTAATCTCTGTCCTACATAAAAACTTTTATTTCCTTAAAACATTTAGACCAACAATTTTTTAAAATTAAAAATTAGTTTTTTTGTTTTAATCAATTTTTTGCTTACTAATCATGATGGAAATTACATTTGTATATTATTTTATTTCTATTGTTATACATGTTGTTTAACCTTATGTTATTATCATTAATATCGCTATATAATTTAAATGATGTACAAATGCTTTTTCTACAAATGAGACTCAAGAAAGTCAAGAAAGTTGAATTTTATTTGTTCAAAATATGTTCTGATTTGTTCAAAAATGTTTTCACCATACCTGTCAAAAAAGGTGCTTTTTCGGCATTTATCTTGCAAAATTTTACTTCCAAATGCTTTGGAGCTAAAATTTTAAAATGATTATCAACTATATCGCACAGCATGGAACTTGTCTTATAAAAATGGCAAATAATGTTCTGACTTCTTTTGGCATTGTCAAAAAAATCCTTTTCGTCTACCTCACTGTATTCGCCATGACCCTGGAAATGATTATAATTAATAGTAACGTTCGATATTATGTCACTTGGCGAATGTCAAATTTAGCACTGACCTTCGTTATCCATTCTTGTCTTTGCTGGCGTTCTTTTTTTAATTGTTTCAAACGTTCTTCCCTGAATTTTTTAAGGTCAACAGAATCCAACTTTTCCAACTCCAAGTCCAAATGTTCCTCCACGAGCTTAGTGGCTTCTAAAATCTTGTGCTGCACTACCTGATCTAAGTTAGCCATTATTCTTGAATCTAATTAATTATTACAATAACCATGAAGCAAATAAAGATACTTTTTTCCTTTCAGTTGTTGTTAATCATATAATTGTGCGCTGTAAAAAGCACACATGCACTAACCGCCTACCACAGTTGATAAACGCCTCGGATGGTCAAAAAAATGCAGCCGTGTCACTAGACGTCTTCTGCTTCTTTTAAGACAACGTTCATATTTTAAAAATGAATTCTCTTACGAGAGTAGCGAAAATTAAATATTTTCCCCTAGTTGTTCGAAGCTACTCCTCGGATCTTGTCGGAGTTTCTGGTAATTATATTAATTGTCTTACAGCTCTAGTGTTTTATTTTACATTTTATTGTTTTACTTTAAACGAAGGATTTTGATGTGACAGGTTGGTATCCCGACATAAAACCTGGTTCGTATCCCAAAACAGAAAAAGAGAGAAAAGAAGCAGCTAAGAAATACGGGTTGCTGAAAGAAGAATATGAACCTTACCCTGACGACGGCAATGGTTTTGGTGATTACCCGAAGATAAAGATGGAATCTATGGATGCCAAGTCTGAATATTATTCTTGGCATGATACATATAGCAAGAGATTATATGGAGAGACAGTTAGTATATGACTATTACAGTTCAATTTTACTCTTTGACATCTTAATAAATGTTATAATGTTTTTTCCAGTTACATGTATATCATCCTGTATTAAGCTATGAAAGATTTTCAACAAAGAGGAAGAGATTTTCCCTTTTATATCAATTATTTTGCTTGTTGGCAGCTTTATCTGTAGTAGCAGTACCATGTTGGTTTTTAAGTGATTTGAAACAGCATCATAGGGTGTTGGAAAAGCAATATCCAAATTCTGAAACAGTTCATTATACATTTGAATTGAATAATGAGGTAAAATTTTCATTATTAAATCAATTATTTTTTATAATAAATTTATTCAGTTTCTAAAAATTGCTGATTTTATTACAGGATAGTGATCAATTAGAATCTTCCTATTAATAATATTCATCTGAGCTGCAGTCAACAGTTTATAAAAGTAATATAATTTGTCCATTACAATTAGTAGAATATTTACTGCAATACCTGGAAAATTTTTAATTTAGCAAAAAGATCAAGTTTAAATTTGGAAAAATTTAGGAAAAATATTGTTTTATTTCCAAACTTGAATTGTACACCATATTATTTTTGATTTCATCTAAATACTTATTGAACTGAAACTGATGAATAGAAAAACAAACTGCAACATTGATTTATATTAAAATAAATTTTGCACTTGAAATGATTTTTATGTACAATATTTATGATCTATGGCCAATTCAATTTGATTTTTCATACTTATAATTTTTTTACTGCAATTTTATTGTCTTTTTATCTCCATAACTTTTCTAATACATTAAAGTACTTCAAAAAGCTTATTAAAGCAAGGCAGTTTGAATAAAATTTTGTACTTTTTTAAGGCAATTTACATTTAATTTTTTTTTAATAATTCAATTATTTAACATTTGTAAATAAAAAATTTGCATTTTATTTGATGAGTCAAATGAAAAACAAATTTTTTTTATGTTTGCCCAAGAGACATTCAGAAAATTTGAGATTTTTAATATCATTTGTATCATTAATTCATATAATAATTAATTTAATTTTTCATATTTTCTGGTCCTGATTGATATCAAAACAAAATATTCAATAATAAAGAAAATGAATATAATTTCTTTTTTTTTCACCTTTTTAGACATTTAGAGAACATTAGCAACTATATTACACCTGCTATGTACAATATTAAAAATATTAGGAATTTTCAATTAAGTTCTTTAATATTACCATTTGAGTAATAATTCTTAACTATTTTTAAATATCGACCATTTCCAATGATTTAATTAATAAAGAATTTATCTTTTTCACAATTTAGGAGTTTATGAATTTTTACCAGTTTTAAAAATTTCGTATTTATCTTTGTCTCTATTTTTTTAAATAGTCTTAATAATATTTTTCTATTTGTCAAATGTACATAAAGCAAACATAATAAATAAATTTTTTTTAAGAAAAAAGGAGGGCGATCAAATTTAAAAATGGAAAATCAAAGAAAAATTATTTGGCCATAACAAGTTTTGATGTGCATCTTTATCGTTCTGTTGCCAATCGAATATTTCACTCTTCCAACTTGTACGTGTGTAAATATATGGAAAATAATTTTCATTTTTAATTTTAAAAAAAAATCCCGTATAGATGTAAAGGAGAACGGTTTATTTAAGAAAAGCTACTAGAAATAATGTACGAAAAAAATTTTTATCGGTAAAAATAATTAATTTGTAATTCTGTAAGATGATCTTTTTTTTTCTGCATTCGGTCCGGATTTTGTTGTTTTACAGAACAAATTTTTATTTAATATTTGCCCATATTAATTAACAACGGTTTGGGAAGTTAAAGTTTCAAAAAATCGTCAGGAACACTGATCGTATCCCTGGCAAACCCTCCCAATTAATCAAAATAAATATGTACGTGATGATCATAATTCCACAGAAAGGCTTTCACTTAGGACACCGTGCATATTTATCAATGTGGCTTTGGTTAGTCACATCGTAAAAAAACGGACGGCACTTTGGAATTTAAGAGGAAACTTAATTTTTAACCAATTCCAATTCTTGCAACATTTGCTAAGTTTTTAATATACAAAGTGGGGGACTACCATTGAATGTTTTATTACCTTTGCGTTTTTCGCAAATTTCCGGCGAAATTTTTTAACTTGCGTAACCCCCTTGTGTATGCTAAAATTTTAAAATGTTTTTACCACACGTACGCTTTCTGGATTTGGCTTTTACAAGTTTTTAAAAGGCACGCACTTTACAAATAGAACGAATTTTTAAAAAAAAAAGATTGAAAGGCTCAAAAATTTATGGGCAAAATTTTTTTCTTTGACTTTCGCTCAGGAAGAGAAAATGGCCGAAATTTCCATAAATAAATAACATCATTTCAAAATTACTTTGCAAATTATCGGCTCATATACGCAATGCATTTTTTGGGGTATCGGAGAGTGCAAGTGTTAACATGTTTATCTGATTTATACGAGCTGTCGGTTACACAACGAATCTTAAAAATTACAACAACAAAAATTCTGATCACAAATTCGCTGCCGCACTTTTATTTTTTTTTAAACATAAAGAACAAAATTTATTTTCATTTTTTTTTTTTACATAATATCCCATTTGGATAAAAATACATCCCTGATTGATGTTTCATTCAATAAGAAACGAAGTGAATGATACTGGGGAAAATTATTACTTATTTCCTTTTATTATAAACTAACAGAAAGAAATCATTTTTACCTAATATACTAATTTAGTTTTAATGATTAAAATAATTGCGTGAAGTGTCCAAAGATTGTCGCAATTTTAGAGAAAGGAAATGGCGATCCCGAAAGATGGATTTTCATTTACCACGAAGCCTTTTGTTTCAATATCGCACATGTAATAGTGACAATGGTAATAAAGCACCACATACTTTCATATAAATTGTACTTAAGTGTTATCTTTTTTATGCGACTTTCATAGAACATGTGGCATGCGTATCAGGGAATCTAGATAAGTTATACATTGTTATCGTTATAAATTTTTGTCTGAAATTCGTTATACTTCAATATAAAAAAAATTAAAGAGCTCTCCGTACCCCTAATATATATAAATAAACACTGAGTAATGAAATGTTTAAAGTAACGCAGCAACGTTCTTTGCATCATCTTCAACAGAATACTTTAAATAAGCTACTTAAAAAAGAAATAATTTATGTTGAAATAATTAAGTTTAAAAGAAGTTATTCTTCTTGAAGGTCTTGTTTTTATTAAAAAAATAAAAAACAACCAAAATTGGAGGGCAAATTTTCACACTTGCATCTCGCAAACTTGGCGTTAAATGTCGCGAAAAGGATTCACTAACTGGGCAAAATTAACAATCGCAGCTCTTCATAAAACTTAACATTCATAAATGTAATTATCGATTCGAATGACGAATAAATTAAAATTGATATGCACAAATCATTTTTTCTCTAAAGCTTCATTTTGTTGCGGAGCTTTTCATGAAACCATTCGCAAAGCAATTCAGAGTTTGCAAAACCGAGAATTTGCCTTGAAAATTTGCCTCCACCTAATTCTGATAAAGGGAGTTACTGAAGTTTCAAGAAAATTCAGCTAAGCCTCCTGCTTGAAAAGCAGGAGCTGAATATTTCCCACCTTAAAAGCGGGAAACATTCATCCTCGTCCAGCTCGGCACGTGGCCCGACGCACCTCAATGTCAGCTCATCAAAAATTTATAACTGAATTCATATGGCCTGGAGCACGTTTTAAAAGGGCAATAAAAATGGCCTTGACACTCAAAGTGACCCTGACCTTTCGGCTAACTGTAAATTATCCACTTGCACCGCGAGGTTTCTGCAATCGAAATTCGCCTTCTCTTTGACGTATTCGTCAAGCAAAAGATTTTCAGCCTTTTGTGTTAATTTTAAATATTTGACTTTCTTTTCCTTAATCAACTTAAATCCGCTTCGTTTATGCTGTTACTTTTGCGTCTAATTATAAAAAGCGAATTTTTTTTTAATAATAATTAATATAAACCAACTTCCAACAAAAATTTTCTTTGCCCATCAAAATGAGAGGACAACGCTTTCTGTACGGCAAGTCGAATATCATTTAATTTTCCTACGCAGAGACTAAAAATCGAAGTTAAAATAAGCACTGTGAAAAGAAAATGATAAATTTGAAGAGGGAGAAAAAAAACAAAAAAAAAAAAAACAGAATTTAAATTTTATGATAAACTTATAAAGTATATCACCTATTTTATATTATCTTTCTTTAGGATTCGATTATTTAAAATTATATATTAATTTTTATTGATTAAATCATACACGATTTGAGATTCAACGTTACACACCGGATTGCCTGAAGTTTCCAAAAAATGGAAACATTTCTAAAAAAAAAAAAACTTTTGGCTTCTTTCCTCTTTATATGATTAAAATACAATGTCTGTAAAGATCCTTCAATAAAACATTCCTCACAACCTATTCACAATTCCGCCTATATAAACACACATTTAAATTGTTCTTAACCTATACACAAAATACATTTTTAAAATAAAATTGACTTTAAAAAGCAACCTGATTCAGAGATATTGTCATTACAAATTTAAAAGTAATAATAATCCATCCTAATTGGAGCTTAACTTAAAACTTGTGCTTCATTACAAGAGATTGTCATACAAATATTGATATATTTAGAAATCATAACAGATCTCTTATGGAGAAATCAGCTCCAAAATTGGATTTGGTTAAAAATTTACATTTTTATTTTTTTCTTTTTAAATAATATCCAAAGTATATATCGCTGCAACTCGAAACAGCTACTTTGGGATTTAAAAAAAAAGAAAAAAGAAAAAGGCAATGTAATTTTTTTCTGAACGACGTATACGCGAAAAATACGACGTTCCCTCCAAATTTTCAGATATTTTAATACAAAGCTCACAATTCAAAAAAATATTCCAATATAAATCAAATATTCAATTCACTCTTACGAAAAATACTCAACAGTCTAAATAAAAAACAAAATTGTTTAAAATATAGTATATGATTAAAGTATCATATTGATCTCGTGCGAAACTTTTATTCCTTGTAATTTATAAAATAGCAAAAAGTTTCTTAAATCACTTGGGAACTAACCAAATGTGAAAAATATCAATTTATGAAATTTATTTAGAAATCTGTGAATATGGAAAAGTGTAGAAAAATCTGCTAGGGAACCACAACGATCCATGTTTACTATATTAAGAAGAGATGCTATTATTTCAGATCACATCGTTACAAAGTATTATGATATGTTTAAAGCTGTCGAAATTAATTTATCAACTATCATTCCTTTTTAAATTCAGTTTGGTTTTGTTAAATAGCCGACCGCCTTGAAATAATTTCATCAAACGGATGTTTCGGAATTTATTCTCAACACGAATTTATTCGATTTCGGATCCATTATCTCTTCTGACACGTTAAAATGGGGTAGCTTCCTCACTTGGCAAAAGAGAGAAACGTCGTTTTGCCGAAGCTGAAAAGTGGTTCCATGCCTCAGCGGTCTCGACAACAATTCTTCGCATATAAGCGACCAAGATTGAACCTGCTTTTGCTCCTTCTCGTTTTGCATCACAGGCGAAGTCACTAAAAATGGCTCCAAGAATGCTCGGGGCGTGAGGTCGTGCCTGAGACAAGTTGCCAAATGATTTAATATTGAATCCACGGTGTGCCTCGGCTGTTGCCGCGTTACTCGAAGATATTTTTGAAGAGCTCGCGATAAAGAAGGGAAAACGGCTTGAGCTGCCTCTGTTGGATCCATTGGAATACCTGGAACTAAAAAGGTGGTTCGTTATTCGCATTAAATATGTAATACACTTCTCCTGAATACATAATTATTAATTTATTTATAAATTAAACCACTTCTTCAACATTTTTAATAACAATTACTGACGTAATTCGTCACGAGAATAAAATTATACTTGCATTATCAATTATTTAATTATTTATATGATTAATTACTAAAAAAAATTATTCTGTAAAAGCTAGCAGAAGAATGCTAGCGTTGAATACAGACTTTAATTACTAACCGATTTTTACTAATTACTACCTTGCTTAAACAAAAAATACATATCAAATGATAAAAAGTTGAAAAATTTTATACATGAAAAAATCGATCTAAAATTATTAAGATTTTATAGTTGAATCAATTTTAATTTACAAAATTTTAATTTAATTTAATGTTTTCTTATTTTTTGCTTATGATGTATAATATTAATTTTTTACTTATTTTCCACTTTAATATTTAATTGCATCGCGCTTCTTTTACACCAAATTTACAGTATTTCTTATTGGTGTCATAATATATTTTACATAAAGAAAGATTTATTTTATGTTTATAATAATGAATAATATCAAAGATTTTAGAATTTTGATTTTATTTTTATGATTTAATAATTTACTGAAGATGTTGCAAACACTAACTTTTAGTAAACATAAATTTTATTAACTAACCCATGACGTAAAAAATAATTGGTACTGGATACTTAGGTTATATGAACTGTTTTTTTTTAATACATTCATTTATAAAATTTACCTTGATCATTATGCAAACGCTTGATGTGGGTAAATGCTTCTTCAGCAGCAGTGACCAGTCTCGCTCTCCTCTTTTTTACTCGCCTCTCATATTCATGTTCTTCATAAAACCTTTCGTTGTGACTACTGTCTCGTCTTCGAGCGTGAGCTGCCAACATCGCTCTTGACTGACTTTGCTATTTACGTAAGACATTTCTTTTATACATTTCATATTTTAAAATTTAATTATTCATATCACAACAATAAATCTCGCTCTTACCTGTAATGTATTATTCGTTACCCCATCTACGTCGTAAAATTTAAAACTTGATCCTCCATTTTTTCTAGACTTAGACACCGGGAGCCTTTCGAGGTATGGATTATAAATCGAAAATTCAGTATAATACTTCTGGAGAATCCAAATAGCAGCTCTTTGAATACTGAGCTGTCCAATGGCATAGGCTCGACTTTCCCCATCTGGACTCCTCACAACCTTAAAACATAATTAATTTAACCACTGTAATCTGAAACTCTGATAATGAAAGACGATATTTAATTTAATAAATTCAATTTTCATTGAAATTTATTTACTCAAAAGATATGACTTAATCCAATATTTGCGCTAGAATCAGTAAAAATAAATGAAATTGTCAATAAACAGTTTTTAAAGAATCTAATTTATATGTTGAATATTTGAAAATGACTAAAAATTTTTATACACGAAATTATCTCCTTTTTATAAAATGTAATTTGCAATAAATCATATTTTGAATTTATTTCAAAAGTAAGTTTGACAACTTCAGGTTCAAGTTTTAGATCATGCTCATAGCATTATATGTAAATCGAATTACTTTAACATAGTACGAAGGCTGAAGGTGTCTCATTTCCAACAGTACAACAGCTACAAGTAAAATAAAAAGTAAAGTGTCTGTCAAGCTGCTGGCATAGGATACAAGAGCTGAATAGCGTACGGCATCAGGTTCAGTTGCTAGTGCAGCTTGTTCTGTCACCTGTAAATTACAATTAATTGTAATTTGCCTGTCACAAAACTTCAAATTTTAATACATTAATCAAAAAGATTACTTTATTAACTTTATTAAACTTGTTTATAAAATTGCAGAAAGTAGATATAACATTCATAATATATTTTTTTAATGAGGAAGATACTAGGCAAAATAGACCATAATTCTTCAAAAACCATACCATTATTCAGTATCCAAAATCATTTGAAAACATTGGAAACTTCTTTTTCTCTATAAATCTTTGAAAAGGAATGAAAAGGTTTTCGCCTTTTTTCTCAAAAATCAAAAGATCTGTCAAATGAGAAAAAAATTATGGAGTAAGGACTAATAGGAATCTTTATAAGGATTAGGAAAAAAATAATAATGATTCATATTCAATAAATATAACTCTTACCTGAACTATGTAAAAAAGCCAATAGGCAAAAGTACAAACAAATGTGACTAATAATATTGCAGCTCTAAAAAGATATATTCTTGGCATAGTTGCAACAGCTTGACGAAGGAATATTGCCCATGCTCCGGCTGCCAGAAGTACTAGTTTAAATGCTAAAGATAATAGTAACCCTTTACATTCTGCTCCACAACTAAGCAATGCTATCCTATGCTGCTGACTAATGGAAGTTGCTGGATTCAAGGCAGAAAAAACACCTGAAATCCAAATAAGTACCATTACTATTATTAATCATATAATTGTTAATATCCTTTTCAGAGTTTGTTGTATATTTTAAATATAATTTAATTCTCAATAGAGGGTTGAAAAATTAACTAACACAAAAAAAGGGTTACCAATTTTAGGCAGCAAAACCATAGCCAGGGGGCTGAGAAAAGCTGCAGCAGATATAAATCCTGTCAAAGTTGATCTAATAAATTTCTGACAGGCAAAGCTAAGTCCAACTTCATTTTCATTAACCCACTGACTAACATCCTCATTTGATTCAGATTGTTCTGATGTGTTGCCTGTGACTGCTGTAGTATTTTCACCCCAATTTTCATCCTTAATACAAATAACAATTAAAAAAATTATTAAATAATTTGACATTTGAGAATTTTCTAAGTAAAAGTTGCTTTTAAAAAACTTAAAAATGTAAAATGACATATTAAGATAATGTCTTTTTATAAAAAACAATAATAACACTTATTACTGAATTTTAATGGAGCAGTTTTAAATATAAAAAATACATATATAACTTAAAAAATAATTTTACAGATATGAAATTAAAAGAATTAAATGAAATTACTGATATGAAACATTAGAATATTAAGTAAAAAAATACGATTATATTATCACAATATCCTTCTTTCAAGTTAATTACAAAATTATTATGGCCTTACAAGTAACCATTGAAAAGTACAAGAAAAATAATTTATCAGTTATATTGTGCATTTTTATAATGAGTGTGAAATTTATCTTTCTGATGTTTTTTGTTAAACTGACAATTTAATAATGGACTAAAACTTTTAACAATCCCAATCAAATACTGATAAAAATTTATGTCTATAACAGTATTAATATCTCCAAAAAAATTAAAGACTTATAGCTATTTAAACTAACCTGAGGTAGTATCTGAACTTCAATCACTTCCTGGCCGTCTCTACCGTCTTCATTAAGGGTTACTGCGGTCTGAAAAGGTGCCATGCCGTTATCTAATTTACGGCTCTTCCCGCTTCTATGGGAATGACTCCTATGACTCTTATGTCTTGACTTACGCGATTTCGAACTTTGTTCGCTTAAGCCAGATTTAACAGATTCGGTCTCCATTTCGGACCGGAAAACTCTTTACCCACCATCTGCACCTTCCGTAAAATTCCACACCTCTCATCCGTCAATAAGATGTCGGGCTTGGGCAATTAACTATCGAGTTCATTGACATAATTTGATGTATCTGTGAAACCAAATAAAAAAAATCGAACTTTTTCGGAAGTTTTGAAAGCCAGATTTTAAACTGCAGAAAGCTAAATGTTTCATTCATTTTACACAGTTCCTCTGAAAAATTAATTTATAAAATAATACAATATCGTTTCTGGTTAAAACAGTAAACAGACAAACGCCATTTTCACAGAAAGCTTTGCTACACGAAGTAATAAATTCTAACACACGTCAATGCGTTCGAAAAGTGCATAATAAATAAATGTTAAAAAAATTAACAGCAAATTGCGATTCTGCTTCCACTTTACAAACCGCCAACATGAAAATACAGTCTTTGATTTCAATTTTCTTTTTTAATTTACTTTGGTAACGTTTATTTTATGTTAAAATATGTTTAAGTTTGATTTTAAAAAAACTTTATCAAAATAAATTTCATATTAGTATACTTTTAAATCATAATATATAATTCTCGATTTTCTCGTTTTTATCCTACAATTCATATAGTCTTACCAACAGAAAAAAAAAAATACGATACATGATGGTAGCAGTGATAGTAGGCAGTAGGAATTGTATAGCAGGTGGGGTAGGTTTTTGATGTTGCGATAATAAAGAATCATAATAGGAACAAAATGTCAAGAATTAATGATCGACCGAATTATGCCCAAACTTATAAATTAGTCGTAGTTGGTGGTGGTGGAGTCGGAAAATCAGCACTCACAATACAATTCATTCAAGTAAGTACAGTTGTAGAAATGGGTGTACTATGGTACACCTACGCCTTTTACAAAAAAATTTTAGATTCTCTCGCATATAAGTTAAGCATCTACGCTTTTTTCTAAAGGTAAATTCATTGCTTAATCAGAATTTGTCATTTCCTTTTTTGTCAATTTCCCTTGAAAAATCGGAATTTAAGAATTTCAAAAATATATCGTTAGTATTATGTATTTATAAGTCCTTAAAACTAAAATAGATATAAATAATTTCAGAAATATAAATTTAAACATGTATTACGCTAAGAAAGAAATTCGTAACATATTATTTTATGCTTAAAACCAAAGTTTTAAATTTTTAATTGATTCATACTTAATATGTTAATGAAAAATTCTTATTCTAAAATATTGTTGTTTTTCTAGTAATTATTATTTAAACACAAATTAATAACCATAACGACCATAATGATATATCTTTTCAGTTCAGTAATATTGTGTGAAGTATGGAATTGATTTGCTTTGCTTAATATAAAAATTTATTGCTACAGCTCCAGATAATCCCTTCTTCAGTAGATTCTGTAATTAGAACAGAAGTATTTTTTTTTACAGAGATATTTTGTAACTGACTATGATCCCACTATAGAGGATTCATATACAAAACAATGTGTAATAGATGATGTTACAGCAAAATTAGATAGTAAGTACATGATTAAATTTGTTTTTATATTATAAATTTGTCACTATAGATTGCCAATAAATATAATGTTATTTTTAGTTTTAGATACAGCAGGTCAAGAAGAGTTTAGTGCAATGAGGGAGCAATATATGAGATCAGGGGAAGGATTTTTACTTGTATTTTCTGTGACAGATCGAGCAAGTTTTGATGAAATATATAAATTCCATAAACAAATTCTTAGAGTTAAAGATAGAGATGAGTTTCCGATGTTAATGGTTGGAAACAAGGCAGATCTGGATTATCACAGAGCTGTAAGCACCATATTTTATTCATAAATATAAAAAACTTTTTTTTAATGCAGGCCAGTAGAATGTTCATTATTTGTTATATTGAAAATTCCAAATAAATTTAGGTATCAACACTTGATGCCCAAAGAATGTCACAGGATCTTCGCATACCCTATATTGAATGCAGTGCAAAGCTTCGAATGAATGTAGATCAGGCATTTCATGAATTGGTACGAATCGTACGCAAATTTCAAATGTCTGAGAGACCACCTCTGAAACAAAATGCAAAAAAATCAAAAAAAAAGTGCACAATACTATGAGTTTAAAATATGGAATATTGTCTGTACAAAAAAAACAAAAAAAGAGAAGAACAAAGTTCATGTAACATAATAATTTAAAAACGCTCGACAAATTAAAGATGTAAATTAACGAACTTTAGAATGACAGTAGTGGCCTAAAAAAAATGTTAACCAATTCATAACTATAGGTTGTTACCAAGCAATTAAAATTTTACATTATTGTTATATCTAATAACAGAGACAGTTTTATAATATTTATTTTATAATATTTATTTGGTATAATAGCAGTTGTAAAATTAAATTAAAAAGTTCTTTTATTTTTCTTAATTTGTATTTTATAATAACCAATAATACTCCATACTAGATGTATTATTATGAAGTAAAAGTATTGGGCCTTAAATTTAAACTAATTTTTATTATATTCAAAGTCTTAGAATGTAAGTTAATATGTGCCTTAGTTTCCTGCCATGATTTCTAATAACATGGCAGTTGTTCTAAGCAAGGCAGCTTTAATTATTATTATTATTATTATTATTATTATTATTATTATTATTATTATTATTGTTATTATTATTATTATTGTATTAAATGGGGCAAAACTGAAAAATTTTTTATAACATTGAATTGGTTAATCTTAAATATTTGTTAATTGTGATGAGATATTTTTTTTTTTTTTTTTTTTTTTTTTTTTTTTTTTTTTTTTTTTTTTTTTTTTTTTTTTTTTTTTTTTTTT